>JAOUQT010304026.1:0-15723 GCA_025769995.1 Xyliphius kryptos | reverse complement strand
TGTTTTTCCCCTCAGAACCACTCCTGATGAAATATAACGCATTCTGCACTGTAGATCCCACTTACGTTCAACCCTCAGGAGTCGGTACTAACCTCCATCACTTACTCGACCCAATGCGACCACTTAATTTCACCCAAAGTGATGCTTTATTTCACAAGTGTGAGACAATGCACTCCATTGACCAGCTGTAGTGCGACGTCCACAAGGACAGATAGTTCTTTTAACAGGTCTTTAATCTGAAACGACCTCGGCTCTCTGACTGTTAAAACATTGCGTACGGTCATTTTATGGAACACCTGGAAGAGAAATGTATAACTTTAATAATAAATAAAGTTAAGGGAGGCCACATTCTCAAAGAACTTAAAAGAAAATGAAATCATGTAAACATTCTTAACTGATACACACCAGTAGTGACCACGCCTTCTTCACTGGAACCTGTGTGTAGAAAAACATGATGTTTTTAACTGAAACCAACAAGTAAAGAAACCACACCTCTTTATCTAAAAGTAAATTAAATGCAGAGGCCACACTTTTTTACGTTGAACCAACAGATACAAAGGCCACGCTTCCTTATCTGAAACCAACAAATACAGAAGCCACACCTCTTTCACTGCAACCAGCAAGAAGCCACACCTTCATCAGTGGAACTAACTGATACAGTGGCCACATGTTCTTTATGGAACCAAGGCCACACCTCCTCTACTGGAGCTAACAGATAAAGAAGGCTCTCCTCAAAGAGGCCACTCCTCCTTCACTGGAACAAACAAAAACAGAAGCCACGCCTCAAACACTGGAACCAACAGATACACAGGTCACTTCTACATTACTGGAACCAACAGATACAGAGGCCACGCCTCAAACACTGGAATCAACAGATACAGAGGCCACTCCTTCATTATAGGAACCAACAGATACAAAAGCCACGCCTTCTTCACTACAACCAACTGATAAAGAAGCCATTGCTCAATTACTGGAACAAATAGATACAAAAGTATACAGTAGCACATCTACTTCAATAGAACAAACAGATACAGAGGCCACGCCTCAATCACTAGAACCAACCAATACATAGACCACGCATCCATCACTGGAACCAACAGATACAGAGACCACACCTCAATCACTGGAACCAACAGATACACAGGCCATTTCTCCATTACTGGAACCAACAGAGACAGAGGCCATGCCTCCATCACTGGAACCAACAGAAACAAAGGCCATGCGTCCATCACTGGAACCAACAGATACAGAGACCACACCTCAATCACTAGAACCAACAGATAAACAGGCTACTCCTCTATCACTGGAACCAACAGAGACAGAGGCCATGCCTCCATCACTGGAACCAACAGATACAGAGACCACACCTCAATGACTAGAGCCAACAGATACACAGGCTACTCCTCCATCGCTGGAACCAACAGATACACAGGCCATGCCTCTATCACTGGAACCAACAGCTAGAGGCCATTCCTACATTACTGGAACCAACAGAAACAAAGGCCATGTGTCCATCACTGGAACCAACAGATACAGAGACCACACCTCAATCACTAGAACCAACAGATAAACAGGCTACTCCTCCATCACTGGAACCAACAGATACAGAGACCACCCATCAATCACTAGAACCAACAGATAAACAGGCTACTCCTCTATCACTGGAACCAACAGATAGAGACTATGCCTCTATCACTGGAACCAACAGATACAGACGCAACTCCGCCATTACTGGAACCAATATATACAAAGGCCACTCCTGCATCACTGGAACCAATGGATACAGAGGCCATGCCTCTATCACTGGAACCAACAGATACAGAGACCACACCTCAATCACTAGAACCAATAGAAAAAAGGCTACTCCTCTATCACTGGAACCAACAGATAGAGGCTATGCCTTTATCACTGGAACCAACAGATACAGAGGCCACTCCTCCATCACTGGAACCAACAGATACAAAGGCCTTGCCTTATTCACTGCAACCAACTGATAAAGAAGCCATTCATCAATTACCGGAACCAACAGATACAAACGTCGCACCTTCTTCCCTCGAACCAACAGATTAAGTAGCCACTCCTCCATTACTAAAACCAACAGATACAAAAGCCACAACACCTTTACAGGAACTAATACACTTAGATGGCACACTTTGTTGATTTGTGGCACCAGAAGTACATCATCTTTGTTTGTACAAAAGCCAAGAGTTGCTCTTAATAACAAGATAGAAACAAAAAAGAAGTCAGTCTTTTTAAAGACATCTATCTCTTCACTAATTACATCGTCAATGAGCAGTTACTTGTTTCGAATCCATAATTATCTGCTAAAGTTAGATACTAAATTGGAGTTTAATTATACAGTATGATTTATGCTGCTATTGTAGTGAATGCTGGTAAATATGTCTTCAGCTGTGTTTATGCATTAGCAACGTTGCCTTATTTAAAGATCCACACTAAATTCTTAATCTGGAATCCTGCTGTGTTGAGTTGGCATGTTCTCCATGTGTCCTCCAAAAGCCCAGCTAAAAATTCTAGTATTTGAATAGGAAAGAAACTATGTTGTAGTGTTGTTTACAATTATGTTGTAAAAGATGGACTTCAGCATCCACATACAACCGCCCAGCAAAAACAGCAGACCACCAAACGAGACCCTGATCAGAAAACAAACATTGTGATAAAGCGGCTCTGAGAATGTACAACTTAGTGACCAGCAGGGGTTTTTATTAGACACCCTTTGTCCCTCACTTCTTATTAGGACCAAGTTAGACTCCACTAATCTCCCCCCACCACCACCCAGTGCACGTGCAGAGGTATACAACAGCTTTGGGGTAGGGAGGGGGTATGTTTGTGTGTATTAATCTGCCGCATTGTCTCTCGTTCAGCTGGCTGGGCTTCTCTCCCAGCGTGTCTGCATGGAGCGGGTCACAGGTTGAGGAAAAGGTGCAAGGTCATGAAACAAGACAAAGGGCTCGCGGTGATACAAAAGTCACAAAGTGTGTCTGATGAGGAGGGGCAATGCCGCCTGCTCGGCGAACAAAAGACCATCAGCATGCACTCATCCTTCCCCCACCCAGAGAAAAGGTCTGCTGGCATGCCCTCTGTCACAGACGAGAGTTAACCCGCTGACAGACGTCCTATACACCGTGCTAATACGCGTATGTGAGACACAGACGACTGGGGGGTTCATTCGAGGACAAAGAAAGCCAAGTAAAAGTGTGCCTCTTGTTTTCTTTCAAAAAAGATGGAAGAGTGTTGTGTTGATAAAGCAGTTCTAATACTTTTGAGGCTACGGAGGGGGGGAGGGTAATTCTCGCCAACAAACTTAGTGTTTAATGCACGGAAACATGGGGTTTTTATGTTGCCTGGTTGTTGGTTTATTGGTTATAGGAACATAGTTGAGATTTTGCCTCCGCTTGCCTTCTTCCGAGCACTTAAACAAAGAAGGCTTAGAGCGACGCATCCATCTTAATCACGGCTCATGCACAGAACTAACGACCTGGCGATAATGAATGATAGCTACAACTCGCACTCAAACTCACTCAGCCCCATTAGTACAGGCGCTAACACATTAGCTGTTTTTAGAATAGCTACACAAAAGGAGATGCCAATTTTGTGTGTGCAAGGCGTGTGCATCCCAGATAGCATACGGCTGTGGCCACATCTAGCTAAACTTTGGCACTGCTGGCCCACTCACGGCACTGCCAAACTGCATGTCAACCAAATTACTGAAACATGCATTCAGCCCACATATTCCAAAATGGATCTGGCCCCCATCTGGTGGAGATATGGAAGTGCTCCCTTGCATGTGACACCTTTGGCTGATATGTGGCCCTAATCAGGCTCATATGCGGGCTACACCTAGGAAGTGCCATCATTCTATGCGGAAAGTGGACCAGATGAAGATGGGTGATGTTGGCCAGAATCTTGGGAATATATTTACCCCGATGAGTGTGGCCGTCTCAAAATGAGGTGTGTTCAGGTACAATCCTGTCTGATTTATATCTCCATCCATCCATTATCTTCTGCTTATTCCTCTACTTGGGTCACGGTGGGGTGGAGTTCCCATGCCCATTCGGGGGAGAACATCTCGGGCGCTGGGAAGATACACCCAAGACAAGGCGCCAATACATCACTGGGCACACACTCCCTCTCACATCCACACACACAAACACACACTATACAGGGCAATTTAGAGCATTGAATTTACCTGGAATCCATGTGTTTGGACTGTGGGAGGAAACTGGGCAACCCGGAGGAAACTCCACCCAGATCGGGGTTCGAACCGGGAATCCCCAGCACTGAGAGGCGAACATGCTAACCTCTAAGCCACCATGCCAACCCTTTGATTGCTATCTCAGTGATGGAAAAAAAACTACTGCACCGCTGACTGAAAACAACTGACGGACGACAATAGTCAGACGGACGCGTTACCTTGGCGGAGAATCATCAAAAACACAGGTACGGGTCCAACGCCACTGCATATATATATATATATATATATTCTATACTACATATACTGTGTGTTCTCCAATTACAGTAACGTGGAGAACCTCATGGACCAGCGCATTGAATCCAAGTAGCTGCAACCCTGAAATAGCAATCTGCCAGATTCAGTGCGCCTCCTGGTTTTTATAGGGGACTGCAACTGACTTGCTGATTGGTTTATTGTACATACTACCCAAAATACATCTATAAATAATTAAGAAAAAAGTGTAAGAACCAACGTTCGCTGTATTGTGGCTGATTCTGTAAGAAAAAAAGGATTACAGAAAATGCTAACATGCTAGTAAAATCCCTTTAGCTCCCAACTAGTGTATTTTGGTCCTGTCCGTGACTTTCTGTTGGTTGTTGAGGTTTATAAATGATAAATAAGCTCAAGATGCACGTTGTGCCCCGACTGTACCGAGCACTGAAAGGCATTTGAATGTGTCAAATGAGATTTGGCTTTCGGCGCCCCACATTTCTCATCTTATTTTCCTAAAGCACACATGTGCTCACCTCCACAACGGAGCTGCAGCTGGTTCCTTTTCTCATTAAGAACATCACAGTGCAAAGTACCATCAGACATCGGAATGTAAAGACGAATCAAAGGGAAATGGTCCGAATCCAGCGACAGACCTGCACAAATCTATCAGGCGCGCTCGCGCCGGCTGTGATGAATGGAAACGAGGCCAGCTGTCACCAGCAGTTGATGTTCCAATTCCGTACTATATGGAGCAGTAGGCCTGAGGGCGATATGGAATGGATATATAAAAGGACAGAACAAGTAAAAGAATGTGGGAAAAGTGAGAGAGGTCAAAATGAAAACCCTCTGTGATCCAGCAGCGAAATAAAATAGAGTGTTTTTGTTGGACCGGCTGGGGAGACTTGCACTTCCTCCGGTTATAGGCCATAACGCAGCCCCCTCCCACTTTAGAATCGCAAAGATAAATAGACTCTCTGTTTTAAAAAGTGCTGTGAGTGTGTGGCTTTAATTGAACCCATTACCAGGTCTCTGCAGTAAGAGGTCAGGTTACTCTACTTTGCTCAAAGAGCGTTTTGTCCAGCCGAGTTCTGCATCGTATAATCAGTTTAACATCACATTAAAGATCAGAAATGGAATATTGTCAGCCACAGTGGAGGGGGAATTCCTACAGCACATGATTTGTTAGGAATTTGTTTTTCGGCTTCTCTGTGTTATGTCTGTCACCGGCCTCTCTAAAAACAAATTCAAATGTGAGGCAAAACAATCTCAATGTTCCAAACGAACAGCCAAAATACGGCTAAGGTTTCAGGATCGGTAGCTTTAGATTAGCTTTCGAACTGCAAGACTTCCTTGATTTACTTTGTTGTGCAGTGTTCTGACCCCACACATGATGGAGGAACCTGTTTTTTAACGTGTAGATACATTAAACCGGAAGTGATGTCACAAAAAGAAGCATGTGGTCACATCGTACTGGATCCTGGGATGATGGGGCATTAAAATGATTGCTTCCTTTGTCTTCTGAGCATCTTCAAAATGTAATACCTTTATTTTTCTTAAAAGGACTTAAAATATGACATCTCTGCCATGTGGGTATAAAGTTTCAAATCACCCCGATAGATGCCAAAGATGTCAAGCCGGCATCAACAAATTTGTGTGGACAGTGTTTCCTTGCCTTGCCATGAAGCCAGGATCAGACTTCTGTCTTTGTGGGCTTCTTAAAGATACTTTGTGTGGAAGCCACTTTGAAGATGACGACAGTGTAGTGAGAACATACAGGGGTTTGGACAATGAAACTGAAACCCTTGTCATTTTAGTGTGGGAGGTTTCATGGCTAAATTAGAGCAGCCTGGTGTCCAATCTTCATTAATGTCACATTGCAGCAGTAAGAGCAGAGTGTGAAGGTTCAATTAGCAGGATAAAAGCATGGTTTTGCTCCAAATACTACAATGCACACAACATTATGGGTGACATACCAGAGTTCAAAAGATTGGTTTGATGAACATGAAAGTGAACTTGAACATCTCCCATGACCTGCACACTCACCAGATCTAAATATTATTCAGCCACTTTGGGGGGTTTTGGAGAAGCGAGTCAGGAAACGTCCTCCACCAGCATCATGTAGTGACCTGGTCACCATCCTGTAAGAAGAATGGCTTACAATCCCTCTGACCACTGTGCAGGACTTGTAGATGTCATTGCCAAAAAGAACTGGCGCTGTAATGGCCGCAAAAGGATGCCCTACACCATACTAATCAATTATCGTGGACCAAAACCAGGTGTTTCAGATTCATTGTCCATAAAAACTAGGCTGTTTTTTCATCCAACCTTACGATACTTTCTTGGGTGGCACATTGGCGCACATGGGACCAACATCCTTCACAATTCACAACCGATTTTACCGCATAACTGTATTTTCACAATGGCGTAAGTAACTTCCCTCCGTTTGGATCACTGAGGTAAGATGGTATGTTACAAAGAAGCAGATTGCCTTGGCACGAACACTACTATAACAGGGTCTGACAGCATGTTTCTGTATTTTAGCACATCAGATGCCAACTGTACAAAAAAGAAAAACCTACAAACAGCAGATTTAATATTTAATTTGTCTTTCCATCATTTATGTTGGTTTACTGCTTTTATATACAACGCTGATGTTTACGCTCTCAGGCAAAACCACGCTCTCCGTTCTTGCAGTTAGACCTCGCGAAAGGTTCTATATCCGCTCTCTGCGTTTCTTAGAAACAAAGATTCTTAGGGCTGGTGAAGAATGTACTTATATCAACCACCCACATCCCCTAATTTCCCATTACTTATTAACGCCGACAGTGAACGTAGCACATTAGCTTCTCAGTGCTGGGTGATACTGGTATGCTATTAACTTGAACTCCATCATATTAGTTATATGTAATGTTACAGTATAGCGGTCAATTATTCATTAAAACTCGTTACAGATGTACGAATATCTAAAAAGTCATGACCGTCACTGACATTTGTTCCATCGTAGCTAAGTTCATTGTTTGTTTTTGGGATGTAACAATAAAAAACCTGCAAGCCATTTCTGGTATTAGGAGACTCATGCTAACTAGCAAGTTACCGCTAATTTTGGCAAGTTAGCAAACAAGCCTTCCAAATAAAAAGCATGCTAGGAACATGCTAGAAAGTAAAACGGACTGACAGTATGCTAATCAGAGATAGGAATTCCATTTTTTAGTTTATCAGAAGCTGCGTATGCTTTCTGTGGCAGGTATTGTAGCACACAGTACTTACAGTATACATTTCATACATCATTTGTTTCCTCATCATTATATTTTAATCATATGAAGTTAATGCAGAAAAAGCATTTTGTGCTTTTGAAAAGCTGATTAATTTTCACTTTCACCAGTAACTACAGCAGACTTAGAAATTGTTATGAGATAAATTTGCAGTGACAGCCATGATGAACAAATTCCCCCAAGGGCCACAGACATCAGTGCTGTTTCAGTCAATCACGTGGTCTTATTTTTTTTTGGGGGGGGGGGGGGTGTTCTGTTAAAACAAGTAACATTTTGCAGTTTTTAATGTACTTAGCCAACTTCAATTACTCCCTTAGTGCTCATCCAAAGTCATGCTCCTCACATACGCAAGCTGTTTACCCAGAAGTCATTTGACAACGAAACAAACACCTGGTTTTAGACCACAATAATTAATTAGTATGGTGTAGGGCCTCCTTTTACGGTCAATACAGTCTCATTTCATCTTGGCAATTACATGTACTGCTGCACAGTGGTCAGAGGTATTTTAAGCCATACTTCTTGCAAGATATTGGTCAGGTCACTATGTGATGCTGGTGGAGAACGTTTCCTGACTCGCTCCTCCAAAACCCCCCAAAGTGGCTGAATAATATTTAGATCTGGTGAGTGTGCAGGTCATGGGAGATGCTCAACTTCACTTTCATGTTCATTAAACCAATCTGTTGAACTCTGCACCCATAATGTTGTGTGCATTGTGATATTTGGAGCAAAACTGTGCTCTTATGCTGCTAACTGAACCTTCACACTGCTCTTACTGCTGCATTGTGACATTAATGAAGATTGGCCACCAGGCTGCTCCAATTTAGCCATGAAAACTCCCCCCACACTAAAATGACAGGTGTTTCAGTTTCATTGTCCAAACCCCTGTATATATCCTTCTTAAGCTTTAATGAAAGGGAAAATGTTTAAACAACTTTATGCAACACGTTATTTAGGTCTAGAAGTCTTCCTCTTACTCCAATTTTATGGTAATTCACCTGCACTGAAACACACACTGAATAGGGGCAATTTAGAGCAGCCAATTCACCTTCAAGCCCTGTTTTTGGACAGTGTGAGAAAACCAGAGAACCTGAAATAAACAATGTTGACACGGCGAGAACATGGAAACTCCACCCAGATCGGTATTCCAACCTCGGATCCCCAGCACTGAGAAGGAAAACCCTTACACACTGTCCGTCTGGAAACAAAGGTACCGGTGCAGCCGGGCCCTCATACCCAGACTGTCCAAAAGTTTCTTTCCCCAGGCCGTCAGACTCCTCAATAATCCCATTCAGGTATGAACAATTACACTTCCGATTCCAAAGATGGACAAATTGCTGCTAATATATTGTACCCCATTTACATTTATTGCCAATTGCTGCAAAAAAAACATTGTTATACTGTTTACAATTATAACCTTGGACATATTTTTGCACCTTGTGGCTTGTGGAATAGTGGGCCACCTGCATTGTTCACTTAAACACACCACTTAATGTCTATGGTATTATCTTCTGTTTATGTAATTTTGTCTTGAGTTGTGTAGTTGCTGTTCAGCACCTTGTTCCAGGAGAATACTGTAGAATATTCCGTTCCAATGCACACTGAACACCACTTTATATTGTTGGAATGACAAATAAAACCACTTGAACTTGAACGTGCTACCTACTAAACAACCATGCCGCCACTAGAGGTAATTCACACCCTTAACGTATCTTTTACAATCTGAGGCTGATGAATTAGAATGTTACCATGGAAACCAAACTTCCAGCACTGAAATAACCTGGTCATTCAGTTTCAGGAACTTATTAACTTCATTTTATTTCTCAACTAAAGAATTACCTCACGTTGTAGTTGCTTTTATTTGAAGCAACCGGATCAGCCACCATACACCACTCCTGGAGTAAAGAAGGACATGGGCAATGCTTAAGGACCCACACCAGCAACCTTGAGGTATAAACCCCCAACCCTTACATTGATCATCCAACACCCTAACCACTGAGCTCCCATGCAAGCGACTGCCGATCCCAAAATTCCAGACAGCAGCTGTCAGTCAGCTTTTCCCCACCATAGCATGACCCACAGTTATAAAAATAAATCATTGTGCTCTCGCACCAGTATTGTGCTAATCAAATGTAACAAATCAGTTTATTCTTATTTGCGTGTTTATAAGTATTTATAGAGGTCTACTGGTTGAAACAAAACTTCCATTATCACCTTCTCTTAACAACCCCAATTGAATAACATTCCAGTGTAACTGCATCTGCACAGTGGGAATCAAACTGTTACTCTGCCGTGAGAAAGAATTTACCAGACGGCCTTTTATATTAGCACTAGCATACTATGCCAATGTGATTCCCTCTACTGCATCACACTCTTTCTTATGATGTTAAGTCTCTCCCTGTAACTATCCACGTTGTTCTTCTGTTTTATGGTCAGTGGAGGAAAATATACCTCACATATACTGATTGTTCGAAAATCCTGTTATAAAGATCAAAGGAGGCATTCAAGACAGACAGAAGGACAGACAGCAATACAGACAGTCTGAGATTGAATGGTCAGAACATGTCATTTCTGAGAATAACAGTCATGTTACATGGTTTTTACATGTGATTCCTGGGTCTGACCGTCATGGGTTATATGGTTTTAACCTGTTACATATTATTTCTGAAAATAAGTCACGATATGTTTTTACATGTTATTACTGAGGATAACAGTCACATTACATGTTATTACTGAGTTATTAATGTTATTTCAGAGAATAAGTCACGTTATAAATGAGGATAACAGTCATGTTACATGTTTTTATTTGTTACATGTTATTACTGAGGATAACAGTCACATTACATGTTATTACTGAGTTATTACTGTGACTGTTATTCTCAGAAATAACGTCACATGTAATTAGTGAGGATAACTGTCACGTGTTACATGTTTTTCATGTGTTACATGTTATTACTAAAGATAATGGTCACATGTTTTTTACATGTAACATGTGACTTATCCTCATTAATAACCTATATTTACATTTAGTTATATAGTGGACGCTTTTATCCAAAGTGACTTACAACTTGGTTGAGGTCAGAACACAGGGTTGATGCAGCACCCTGGCGCTATAAGGGTTAAGGGTCTTGCTCAAGGACCAACATTGGTAACTTCAGTAGACCTGGGATTTGAACCCCCAACCTTCTGATTGATAGTCCAACACCCTAACCACTGAGCCACCACTCCCAATAACCTGTGACTGTTATTTTCATAAAAAGCTTGCTACATGTTTTTCATGTATAACAGTCACATGCTATTTCTGAAGATAGTCACGTTACATGTTTTTCATGTGTTATGTTATTAGTGAGGAGAAGTGTCTCTTTATGTGTTACATGTTATTAGCGAGGATAGTCCAATGTTACGTGTTTTTTTTTAATTTTTTTTTTACATGTAATAAGTAATTCCAGAGAATAAGTCACATGTTATAAATGAGGATACAGTCACATGTGTTACATGTTATTACTGAAGATAATGGTCACATGTTTTTTTTACATGTAACATATCCTCATTAATAACATGTAACTTATTCTCAGAACAGTCACGTTACATGTTTTTTTTTCACATGTAACAAGTTATTTCTGAGAAAAGTCACATTTTAACATGCCTTTTAAATGTTACTTGTCATTTCTGGGGATAACAGTCACATCACATGTTTCTGAAGATAAGTTACGTTACTTTTTTTTTTTTTTTTTTTTTACATATATGAAGTTATTTCTGAGAATAACAGTCACATGTTTACATGGTTTTTTTTTTACGTTACATGTTATTTATGAGGATAATATTTGACCTGTGTGTCATCTCAGCACTATATTGCCACCCCACACATTCAGTCTGTATTGCACTGTCCTGTCTGTTAAACTCTCTAACGTCTGCTGTATTTATAATGCGTGTAATGTTCTAGTTTAATGTGGCACAGTTTGTTGCACGTCTGTATTTCACTGTGCGTTCCACGGTACAGTATAATTGTAGAGAAACTTTAGTTCCACTGTGAACTTGTACTCCAATGGAATGACAATAAAAGCCTTGACTTGTATTTTACCTGTAATGCTGTTTCCACATTATATAATCATATAGTCACTGAATTTAGGTACAGTATGAAAAAATAGCAAAAAACATATTTATAAAAACATCAATAAAGCTGTCCGGTGTCCGTAAATGCCGATGGGCTGCACTTCAGAGTCTTTAAATAAACTTTCGTTAGCTTAGAATGTCGCAGCTCGCAACTGAACTAGCAAAATAAAATCTGATCTGATTACCCCGGTGTTATTCCGTTTACACTGGCTGCCTGTTAAGTTACACTTAAAGCCCTCGAAGGTTTAGGTCATGCATATCTCCTGAAACAAAATAGCTCACCCGGAGCACTTTGTGCAGCTGAGTCAGGTCTTCTGTTAATCCCAGTGATCAGACACAGCTCAGCAAGGGGTGCATGCTTTACTTCCAGCACCCCTAAGCTAGTGTTTCAAGGGATATCAAGAATACAAACTGTAAATGATTTTAAATTCAGAGAAAAGAAAGGCCTCCCCGCTCAGACCGCTCCATGTTTCGTTCTTACGTCGGATTTCATGATTCTGGTTCGCCGTAAAAAAGTGCATTTTTAACTCGGGGCGACACGGCGGTGTAGTGGTTAGCACATCGGCCTCTCAGCACTGGGAATCCAGGTTCGAATCTCAATTTGAGTGGAGTTTTTCATGGTCTCCCTGTGTCTGTGTGGGTTTTCTCCAGGTTCTCTGGTTTCTTTCCACAGACCAGAAACATGGAATTGGCCGCTCTAAATCGCACCTATATAGTGAGTGAGTGTGCGTCCAGTGATGGATTGGTGCCCTGGATTGGGTGTATTCGCCCAAAACATTCTCCCACATTACAAAAAACGTTGATTAAATAGAGATACAAACTGTCCCACACAGTTCCCACCATGTTTTTGAACAAACTGCTTCTCACGTTCCTAAACTCAATGGTTCGCCCGATATCGCAATGAAACGCAAGTATCTATAAGGAAACGTGGCACCGTGATGACCTGCTATGTCCTTTCAAAAAGCAGGTTCTTGCTTTCCTGTTTCATTGCTCATTTCATTGCTCATTTGCTCATTGGGGTCTTCGTGAGCACCTGCACAGCTGAAACTTGGCTCAGTCGTTGTTTAGCTTGTTCTCTGAAAACCCGCTGATAAATTCACACAAGGCAACCGCGTTGACACCGCAGTCACAACTCACATATATTCATCCATCCATTATCTTGCGCTTATTCTTCTACTAGGATCACGGTGGGGTTCCCAATGCCCATCCAGAGGAGAACATCTCAGGCGCTGGGCAGATACACCCAGGACAGAGCGCCAATCCATCGCTGGGCACGTAATCACACATTCACACACTATAGAGGCAATATAGAGCATTCAATTTACATGGAACCCATGTTTTTGGACTGTGGGAGGAAATCGATGCAGACATGGGGAGGACATAAAAACTCCAACCAGATTGGGATTTGAACCGAGAATCCCCAGCAGTGAGAGGCGAACGTGCTAACCACTATTCCACACATTTATTTCAGAATTTTAACTGCCACAAATTCCCCTCCGTAATAAAACGTTTATTTTAAATATAAAACTCCAAAGCCATCACTCATTCCAATACTATTGCGTTTCAAATAATGTTGTTATCCAGTTCTCAACCGTAGCGTGGCACAGTTATTCCGCTACCATATATAGATATGTAGCTCAGTCATGGAGGACTAAAAGGCTGTTGCTTGGGGTAACTCCATCCTGCTTTGTGTATTCAGGATCCTGTGGCCTCTACAGATGGAGTAATTACAGATAAGGATAAAAAGCACTAGACTACACCTTTAAGGCACATATGACCTGGCTATGACTTTTCCTTCCGACGGGTTCCTGCAGCGTTACTTCCCATCATCTCCACCTGAGTTGACTCTGAAGCTTCCTTCTGCACACTCGCCCCTCCCGTTCCCTTTCTATTTCCTCCTCCATTCCTGCCTTCTCCCTGCCTTCCTCCTCCTCATGAAGCACTCTGAATGCACTGCGTATTCATTGTGAATGAGCTCCTTGTGTAGGAGAGGGCTGGAACTAGAACGATGACTGATCATTATGAGGTTTGGGTGAGAATTCAGTACGAACGTGCCTGCAGTCATCCGCCGACTCGGAAATCAATGGCTACTCTGGGATGCATGCGGTGAACAAGTGGATAGCCCACGATACTCTGCTTAAGACAGCACACACGTACTTAAAGACTTCTGTATGAGGACACACACACGCCTCATCAATTTTGATTCATTATTCATCTTTCATGATACACCACCAACACAAGGCGAACCAGCGCATGCATTTATAATGTGGTATAATTGATATGAGCTTTGCGTCGTCATGACGATAAATCTGTTTAACTGACTTAATGTTGCAGTACGGCATCATGTGTCACGTCTGATCATCCTCATGTGTCAAACGGCTTTAGACCGGCTATTCACGAGTCTGTGATGATGATCCAGTTCACTCAAAATATTGGTTAACGTCAAGGATTGTCGTCATGGTTACGTAGCAAACCGCAATGCTCGGTTACTACTGCATGGTGTTCAGTCTCTATTTGAAAGAATTCACTGTCAATACAACAATGAAAGTTTCATAATGTTCTGGAATGCCATCGTTTTCAGAACATTATGGTTTTGTTAGCATTTCAATTCTGATGTATAGATAAATTATAAAGACATGCTCAGTATCATATGCACCATGCATTTGGTGTTGCCAGATTTCCTTGTTTTTACTCCAAATCAAGCACATGGTCACGGGTTTTGGGAAATTGTATGCCTCCATCATTGTGGCAAGAGTTTGGGGACACCAATTAAGTGCAGGGTGTCCAGAAACTTAAGCACAATTGGTGTAAATAATAAAATAATAATAAAAAAATAATCAAACAGACGTCTTTCTGACATTACATTGTGTTGTTCACGTTTTTTTTTTTACTATTTATCCTCTTAAAATGTTTTATATTTTATTTCCTACTTGCAAGTTTCCCCTCAGGGATCAATACAATTTTCTGATTGGCTTAATTCTCTACTAGGGTCACAATTGGGAGAAGGTTTTCATGCCCAACCAGGGTAGAATATTTCAGGCGCTCTGCAGACACACCCAGGACACGGTGCAAATTGCTGGGCACACACAGACACACACTATATAGGGGCAATTATAGGCAGCCAATTCACCTTAAATCCATGTTTTTGCACTATGGGAACAAACCAAAGAACCGAAAGAAAACGCATACATGGGAAGAACATGAAAACACCCGTTCGGATCGGGATTTGAACTTGGATCCCCAGGGCTGAGAGGCAGACGAGGTCACCGTGCCACCCTGTCTGACATCATAAATCTTTGAAATAAATGGGCGCACACAGACGCATGCCAAAATTCAGTGGGAAACATTCCCAGGACACTGGAACCTGTTATGGCTGCAAAGCGGGGGACTAATTTAGAATGGGATGTCATTAAAGCTGCTGAAGGTGTAATGTTACAGAGGACTGACACGTCTTTCCTCTCAGTGTACATGTGCTTTAACCGAGTATTTCATTTATTCAGATTGTATCTTAAGAATGAAGCTACAGATGATCATTAACCCCAATAACCTTGATCATTTACGGGTTGCCAGATTTTAAGA
The DNA here is from genome assembly GCA_025769995.1 of Xyliphius kryptos. NCBI lineage: Eukaryota > Metazoa > Chordata > Actinopteri > Siluriformes > Aspredinidae > Xyliphius > Xyliphius kryptos. The sequence continues at coordinate 297 of JAOUQT010304026.1, read as the reverse complement.
ATATCCTGCCTGAATGATCTAATTTAATACATAAAAATGCATGGAATAGATGAAAGAGATATTTTATTATTGGTTTATAATTAAAATAAATTTATTATTATTATAGGAATAAGAATCAGTGGAATTATTGTTATATGCATCTTAAAATACACTGTTCAAAAAAATTAAGGGAACACAAAAATAACACATCCTAGATCTCAATGAATAAAATATTTCAGTAGAAAATCTTTATGTAGTAGATCGTGGAATGCGTTGAGAACAAAATAACATCAAAATGAACAAAATGTAAATCAAAAT
>JAOUQT010304018.1:0-15724 GCA_025769995.1 Xyliphius kryptos | reverse complement strand
CCAGTGGGAGCATATAAAGAGCAAATAGGAGTGGTCCCAGAACAGACCCTTGTGGAACTCCATAGTTTACTCTTGCACAGACACAGACACTACACATTCATGCCAAAAGTAAAGTCCATTACAGCGTTGGGTAAAGATTTTAACATGTGATCAAAAACTTTCTTAAAAAAAAGCTATTTTTAAAAAATTAAATATACTAAACCTTTATTTAAAACACAGAATAAAACAAAACATTTTCAGTGTTTGCAATGACAATTCAAGGATTCAAGGAGGCTTTATTGTCATTTTCATCACATGTAGCATGTCACAAAAATTAAGTTATGGCCCACGGACCCAGATTAGCACTATAAACTTTTAAAGCTGAAATATAGACTACTGTTTGTTGAATATAAAAAAATGCAAATGCATATTTCTACTATTTTTACAGTTTTGTTTCATTTTATTTGACTAGAAAGCCATGCTGTTGGAACTTCAGTATAAGTTTGTTGTTATGCTGACATAAAAATTAATTTTTCCTTAAATAAAAAAACAAGCCTAAATGAGGACTCATCTAAACACTGCCCCGTCTCAGTTCCATCTCAGATAATATTTGTCTCAGAGACCTTGCCGGGTCTCTACATTTTTGTACAAATAAAATATATAAATCTTTTAAAGGAAGGATTTGATAACTTACAATGCTGTGATTATTATGGTAGCATGACGATTTCTTACAGAATATGGCCTGAAGGCATAATACAACCCCTGGCAAAAAGTATGGAATCACCACTCTTGGATGAGCACTCATTCAGACATTTTATTCTGTAGAACAAACTCAGATCAAAAACATGATGCAATAATAAGGTCATTCCAAAGTGCAACTTGTTGGCTTTCAGAAACACTAAAAGAAAAAAAAAAGAAAAAAAAACATTGTGGGAACAAAGTAAATGTTACTTTTATTGTGCAAACACAAGGTAAAAAATATGGAATCACTCAATTCCGAGGAAAAAAGTATAGAATCACTCAAATTTGAGGTAGAAAATAAGGACACACCCAGTCAATTTCCTTTCCCTAAACGGACACCTGCCTCAGATTAGATCTGCCCATTAGTCTGCAGTTAAAAACATCTGCAGTCATGACACCTTGTAGGGCTGCTGGATGAAGTGTTGTGACAAGGACCATGGTGCCAACAAGAGAAATGTCCCTTGAAACATAAGAGAGGATTGTGAAACTTCTTGGAAAAGGTAACCCTTCACACATGGTTGCTAAAGATGTGGGCTGTTCACATTTAGCTGTATCCCAGATATGGACCAAATACAAACAGCATGGAATGGTGAACTAAATAGATGAATCTTAAATGGGAGGAAGCTGGAGCCAATGTATGTGACTGAACCGTAAGAAATCGCCTAAAGAAAATGGGTTTTCAATACAGGAAAACTAAAAGAAAACCATAATTGACACCATAGGGCAAAAACAGTGAAGGCATTCCTTGGAGAAAGACCCATTCAGTCGATGTCATGGCCTGCATATAGTCCAGATCTCAACCCAATTAAATACCTGTGGTGGAAATTGAAAAAAATGGTCCACAAGAAAGCTTCGACCTGCAGAACTGATCTGGCAACTGCAATCAAAGAGAGTTGGCACCAAATTAATGAAGAATATTGATTGTCACTCATCAAGTCCATGCCTCAGAGACTGCAAGCCGTTATAAAAGCCAAAGATGATGCAACTAAATACTAGTTATGTATTTTGAATGTTCTTTTGTTTATCTGTTTTTCATGATTCATATTTATTTCCTCAGAATTGAGTGATTCCATTTTTTTTCCCCCTGTTCTTGGTCAATTAAAGTAACATTCACTGACTTCACTGACTGTTTTCTCTTCATTTCTTTGAGTGTTTCTGAAAGCCAACAAGTTGCACTTTGGAATGACCTTATTATTGTATCATGTTTTTGATCTCAGTTTGGTCTACAGAATAAAATGTCTGAATGAGTGCTCATCCAAGACTGGTGATTCCATACTTTTTGCCAGGGGTTGTAGTTAGGCCCATTCAGCATTGATTTCTGCCTTTGGACTTCATGTAAGATTTTCAAAGTTGCTGAATCTTTTTAGCTGCACATAGTAAAACTGTCTGTAAACTGATTAACATTTTTTTTAAGGTTTTGCACAAATTGATAGAACAATTAAATATGACTAGAACTATATGCTTTTTATGTCTGGACTACAGCTGGAATATCACTATGTCTGTTGCATCTTCAATCTCTAAAGGCCACTTGAGAGGGGCTGGAGAAAAGGACGAGATGGTGCTCTGGTTTCGCCTAAAGTACGCTTATGTCAGGAGGTTGTGAGTGTAAGCAACCAGAGACGTGGACAACGCATCACACTGCCAGTTAAGAGACTCTTCACCCGTGAGAAACGACCTTATGGCTTGGGCATAGTGGGAAGACTGACCAACCGTACATACCGCAAGCGCATTGACAGCTACATAAAAAGGCAGATTGAAGATATGAATGATCACAGGTATCAGCAATAATTGCTTCTGGTCTTTATCTTTACAGTTTTTTTAGAACAACCCCCCCCCCCCCCACACACACACACACACACGACAGTTGAAATTTTTGACCAACACAAACTATTAATTACACATCTGAATAAAATATTAGCTTAGGATGGATTTTTGTATTTCCCCACAATTCCAAATGAGTGTAAGGCTTTATGATAAAATATTGCAAATTAATAATGACCAATTAGTAAAATGCCTGGTTATAAGAAATTTTGTACAAAAACACATTTTTGTTACGTCTGCGCATCAGTGGCAAAACAGGAGCTCGCCGCTTCGAGCAGGAAAGGAGGAGGTTGCCAGGTGAGGGTAATTTAGCCAAACAAGAAATACAGGCAACCGAAGAGACATACAACACGAAACATAAAAACAACATAAATCCAGGACAGGGATGAATGGAAACAGAGGGTATATAAAACAAAAGTCCCTGTCAGGTGATAACAAAACAACCAATAACAAACGGAACAGTTAATTAACTAAATAGAAACACAAATGTTAATTAACAAATGTTAATTATGTTAAGTTAATTAACTGAAAATAAGAAAACAAATGAAAGAAGCGCCGCACGCTTCTTAGATGTATTGTGTGTTCTCTATTTACAGTAACCTCATGAGAACCTCATGGACCAGCACATTAGATCCAGGCAGCTACACCCATTATTAATTAGAAGAATTGGTACATGACTTTTTTGCATTTCCAACCGAACAAGGCATACATTTTGTTTTGTTATGATGGCAATGACACACCGACATGGTCCGAATCGAACTGTGTGGTACTGTAGGAGTTTTTTGAATATTAATATTAATTGTGGTAATATTAATTGAGGTCTCCTCCGCGTCCCGATGCAAAAGACAAACGTTGGGAAACTCCAAAGGTCTCCAAAGGTGTCACTCATAAACAGGTGACCTTATAGTTGAATTCTTTCCTTAGCTTAAAACTCAGACAATATCTTGTCCTCAGGGCACGATCTCATACGCTTTAGCCTCCTAATGGGAGACAATCAACATTCGGTTACTAACCTTAAAAGACCATTGGAACCTTAGATTACGGAATAACAAGGTTTATTACAAACAGAGATAAAATTATAAAAGTTACAAGCTAAGATAGTTAGAATAGCTACATACACCACTAAGTTCGCTGTTTTAATGGAAATGGATTTCTGCTCCCAGTGTGTCCCTCCATCCAGCTTACAAATCAAGAAGAATATAGAGAAAGAGGGACCAGGGTTTCCCTATATAACCCTTAAAACTCTTTAAAGTGTTGTTATATGAAAAGATATACTTAAATATCTGCAGAAATGTGAGGGTGTACCTACTTTTAAAAGCAATGCTTTGCTTTTCCTGGAATGCAAAGAGATGTGTGCTGGAACCGTACATGTTAAAGTTAAGGCATGAGAATGTGCCTGTGAAGCACTGATGTCAACTTTTCTGTTAGGAAAGTAGCTAGTGGCTGTCTTAAAAGTTGCTATAAGTTGCTTCAATGATATCATCAACTATTTTGCATAATAGGCCATTTGCGTGTTTAAGGAATACACATTGTGGCACAGAAAAAAAGTCAATAAAAAAATTATAAATGTCACTAAATTATCTCCTAATAAATTGACTACTTATGTGGATGTTCTATGCCTTAGAGATAGGCTATCACTTCTTTAAATAGCTTAAAGAATATAATGCTTTGATTAGACCCACATTACATCATTTATTTCTTTGTAAATTACAAAATTCAATTTTCAGTTACCAAGCCAAATATTTAGCATTTTACATAGAGGCACACACCGTGGAAGAAGTTGACCGGGACTGACATTGACTGACTGACACTAAGATAAATGCATTTATTTTTACTTTTCATTCTGTAATGAGGGTGCAGTTTGGTTTGGTTTGTTGCAGTTTGGATGTGGAGCAATGTGGGTCTGCCCTGAGCACTAAGAGTGTTCTGCAACAGGGCTCACAGCAGAACCTCGCCAACGCCAGAAACTGAAGAACGTGTGTTTTTCAAAGTCTCCAATAACACCAGAAAAGTTCGCTAGATTTGTTGCTAGTCGCTTTTTTTTTTAATAAGTTGCTGAAGGGTCTAAATAGTCGCCAAATATAGTGACAAAGTCACTATATATATAGTGACAAAGTCAAAGGCAACAGTGCTGTGAAACCTCTAGGTGTCTGTTGCACTGTATACTTTCTCAGTGTTCTTGGAAATCTGCACGGGATTCATCGTGCACTCGGGTTTTATTCACAGAATGCTTTATAAGCAAAAACATTATATGCAAAATGCTGGTGGGTTTTTCTGCTTGGTTTAATTTAAATGAAACTAATGAATAATCCTGATGTGATTGTCCATGTGTCTGTGTTGCAGAGGTGTCTGTACACAAGCTCCATGTTACTGCATTATTATGGAGTACTGTGCACAGGGGCAGCTGTATGAGGTTTTAAGAGCAGGGAGAAAGATCACTCCATCGCTGCTGGTCGACTGGGCCATGGGCATCGCAGGTGGAATGAACTACCTTCACCTGCACAAGATCATTCACAGAGACCTTAAATCACCCAAGTGAGTTCTGTAAATATATCCAAATGAACTGTTTTTAACAACGGTGCATAATGCAGTGAAAAATACATTGTACAGATTTCAGTGCAGAGTGCAATATGCTGGATGTCATCACGGTGGTGCAGTGTAGCATAGTGTGGAGTACAGTGTGCATTTTGTTTTGCAGAGTAAATAACACAGTACTGTGTTGTGGTGTCAAATGCATCGGTGCTTTCATTGCAGGCTACTGAAAAAGAAAAGAAAAAAAGAGAAAAAATCCTCTTCCAATATGTTCTCAATTCTCCAGAGACAGATATCCGAATGGTGCCTTCATGTGGTAAACGATGGAATACCATTTTGAGGTTTTAGGATTTATTTATTCTGACCAAGCTAACAAGCCATAAATAACATATTACGCTCCTGATCAAAATCTTTAGACTAGTTTAAAGAATTGCAAGAATTTGCATTTTGCACTATTGGATCTTAAGGAGGTTCAAAGTGAAGCTTCATAATGCTGAAAGAAGAAATTGGCCCAAGAGACAAAAACTTATGAGTAGCCACTATTTTCAAAACTGCATTAATACTCAAACACGATTTTTTCAGCTGATCAAAACAGTTTCAGTAGCAGCGGGCATCCCTCATGACTGAGGGCCCTCGTCTGTGTGATGAAGCCTGGGTTTTTCAACAGGACAATGCTGCAGTTCACAATGCCCGCATGCTTGACAAAATACATACAGTACAGAACTTGTTGGACAATACACAGTGTAATCCACCATACAATGCACAGTGCAATTCATAGTGCTTTCCAGTATGTAGTGTGCAGTACATTAGATACTGCTGAGTGTAGTAGTGTTTTGTACAGCATGCATTTTCTTTTATATACAGCAGAGCAGTAATCACAGTGCAGTGCACTGTATTGTTAAATGCAGAGGACGGTGCTGTGCTGTGTGTAGTACAGAGATCAGTGAAGAGTGCAGTGCAGTGCAGAATAGACAACAAAATACAGTACAGCAGGCAGTGCAGAGCTCAGAACACAGGACAGTAAGGTATGCAGTACAGACTTCAGTAAAGAGTATAGTAGGCACAGGAGGGTGAACTGTCAGAGTTTTTGTTTCAGCTTCAGCAACACTGTAGTTCAAACTGTAAATCTCAGACCCTTTGATGTTCATCCAACATTTAGCATGTTGATCACTCACGATGACCTCGTAAAGATCTCTGATTTCGGGACGTCGAAGGAGCTGCGGGACAAGAGTACAAAAATGTCCTTCGCTGGCACCGTGGCATGGATGGCACCAGAGGTCATCCGAAACGAACCTGTCTCAGAAAAAGTTGATATCTGGTACGTAACATAATTATTAATTAATTAAAGTCTGATCTAAGCTGGACAGAGTATTGAAACACTGTTTAACAGTCTGACTGACTGTCCACTGACACAATGGAGTATTGTGTGCCATACTGTGGGCCTCATTATACCATACACTGCCATTCAAAAGGTTAGACCCCTTCTTTTTGCTTCACTGACAGGAGTGGAGTGGTTGAACAATGAAACTGAAACACCTGGTTTTAGAACACAATAATTTATTAGTATGGTGTAGGGCCTCCTTTTGCGGCCAATACAGCGTCAATTCGTCCTGCACAGTGGTCAGAGGGATTTTAAGCCATTCTTGCAGGACAGTGGCCAGGTCAATACGTGATGCTGGTGGAAGAAATGGTTTCCTGACTTGCTCCTCCAAACCCCCTCAAAGTGGCCGAATAATTAGATCTGGTGAGTGTGCAGGCCATTGGAGATGTTCAACTTCACTTTCATGTTCAACTCTGCACCCATAATGCTGTGTGCATTGCAATATTTGGAGCAAAACTGTGCTTGTACCCTGCTAATTGAACCTTTACACTCTGCTCTTACTGGTGCAATGTGACATTAATAAAGATTGGCCACCAGGCTGCTCCAATTTAGCCATGAATCCTCCCCCACACTAAAATGACAGGTGTTTCGGTTTCATTGTCCAACCCCTGTATTTACCAAGTTATCAGTTTTACTCACTATAAAAATGGATTTTTTTATTTCTACAATTATATACTGTTTGTACTAAGACTCCCTGCTTCAGTGTCACTGCCAAACCAACAATAAACAATAAAAAACCCAAATTCTTCATGTTCTGTGATGGTCCTGACCAATAGAAATCAAAAAACAAATGGGGGACTAACAGAAAACAGATTTACTACAGTCTGTACGTTTAAAACTACAAAGTCTGCCTAAATGGTAATTGGAAAAAATAAACAATAGAGTAAGAAGTGGATGTGTCCAAACTTTGGACTGGTACTGTTAATGTCACTTGGGGACTAAACTCATCCCTGGATCCTTTAAATTAGGTGTTCATTTAGTAAAACAATAAGGTACAAGAAAGCAGAATTATTGTGATTAATGGGAGTAATTCATGTGTTGGGGGGGAAAAGAAATGGTGTGTGGTGCAGTTGCCGCTAAAGTGGTGCTGACCCTCGACCTGCAAGTGTTCAAAAGAGCCAAAAAAAGCGAAGCGTAGACACAATTTGCAGAAGTGAACCTAACCGATAAGGTCCAGAACCAATCAAATTGACCAAAATTTCAGTTCAAAACTATATAAACGGCTGATGTTAGGCCAATTGGAAAGTTTTTTTCAACCGACTTCGTTTTAACACTTAAATGACTGTAAAGTTGAGATTCTGAGGACAACAGCCCTCCTGTTTCTCTAACCTTTAAGGCAGGTGTCGGCAATAAGTATGGCCGCGGGCCAGATGTTTTCCAATTATTACCACTGGACTAAATATTGGGGGCGCTATTAATGAAAAACAAACGAAAAAACAACAACAAATAAAACAGCAACAACATTTGGACATGTTGCTGTTAGCTGTCAAAAATGGCTCTGTCCAAAAATCTTAAGAGAAATAATGAGATTTTCACAATTTTCATTTTCACAATAATATGATGCTGTGTGCTTTTTTTTTTTTCTTTTTTTTGTTTTTGCATGTTGAGCATTAATGCTACACATCGCTAATGTGCTTATTTACACTTGTATCCAGATTCAGATCCAGGAGCATTATTAAACTGAATAAATATTTCTGTCTTGGAATACCTTGTTTCTAAATAAAGAGTATTTTTGACACTGAGACCTAGTCCACACGTAGCTGGGTATTTATAAAAAGGAGTCCCTCAAAACAAACACCCGGCCTTCAAGTTCTACTTCTTCTGTGCCCCCTCAATGCATTGTAACGATTTGGTTTGTAAAAAAGAAACGAGCAGAAATCGTCATAAGGAGCAGCATGTCTCCAGTAGCATTCATGTTCTTCACACGCAAAATGTGTGACTAACGCCAATTTCACAAGTACGTAAATCTCCACTTTGCCAAGAGTTTTCATAAATAATTGTTTTTGTTGATGTGAAACCCCACGGGCTGCCTATCGCCGACCTGTGATATGTTGTATGTCATGCATTGATACGAATGTGAAGCATTCAGAGGTGTGAATTATTGTTAATAATGTCACGGTGGATAAATATCTTGGCCAAACAGAATTATGGACCGGAACTACCCATTTTATAATTCTAATTAAGCACATAATGCAGAATGACTTCAGTGAGTGACTAATCAAATAATAAAAAAACAGATGAAGTTTAGCCTCTATGATGTTGATGGTCTACGTTTGTCTCTGCAGGTCCTTCGGGGTGGTGCTGTGGGAAATGCTTACTGGAGAGATTCCATATAAGGATGTTGACTCCTCAGCTATTATATGGGGAGTCGGGAATAACAGCCTGCAGCTGCCTCTTCCTGAAAGCTGTCCTGATGGGTTCAAGATCCTTTTGAAACAATGCTGGTGAGATCAGAGTCAGTTCGTTTGGGATTGTTAGATACAGTGGGGCTTGAAAGTTTGGAATTATGCCAAAATTTGATCTATAACCATTCTGTGACACTGCATACTGAAAAAGTGACCCAATCATGACCCAGTCATGTGAGACAGAACAAAAAGAGACATTACTTCATTAATTCATTCATTATTTTCTCTTTATACTTTATTAGGGTCCAGATTGGCAGGGGGCTTAGTCATAAAATTGGGTCAGCGGGGGGCTGTATCATGATCATAGCTGACCCTGTGTCTGACCTCAACCATGAAGTTTCAATTATGGCATGGAAAACAAAGATTTCTAACGATCGACAAAGCAGAGATGTTTGAGATGTCCGTCAGATTGGAAATCTGTAATATTTGGCCTTCATCAATCTGGAAAGAGATATTAATCAAATTGTGATGTTCTATTAATGATGGTAAACCACCTTGGTACAGATACAACAAACAGGTCCATAGCATGATGCTATCACCATCATGTTTGACAGAAGGTATTATTGGCCTCTAGGCTGAAACGCAGTATTTTTCTTTCTCCAAACAAATATGCCTCATTTGTTCACCGTATTCCCTACCTGACCCAACCCTTCCTGTTTATCCTGGCTTTGGACCAGCCCTAAGATTTAACTGATACATTCACCCCCAATGACTAGATTATAATGTTCTCTGTACCTACTCTTGAATTTTGTCAAAGTGAGTGTTTGATTTGGGCCATGTCCTGGCTATATCTTCCCAGCGCCTGAGACATTCTTCCCTGGATAGGTATGGACAACCCACAGTGAACCTACATTTACATTTAGTAGACGCTTTTATCCAAAGCGACTTACAGGTATCCCAACCTTATGAATGGGGTCAGAACACAGGGTTGATGCAGTATCCCTGGAGCAATGAGGGTTAAGGGTCTTGCTCAAGGACCCACATTGGTAACTTCAGTGGAGCTGGGATTTGAACCCACAACCCATGGATTGCTAGCCAAACACCCTAACCACTGAGCTACCACCTCCCTAGTAACCTAGTCCATGATTAAGCAGAAGATAATGAATGAATGAATTATATTTTTCAATCAAAACAGTATTTATTTTTTAAAACTGTCAAAAATTAAAAGTGATTAATGTATTACAGTAATGTTTGGCCTTAAGCATCATGAAATGATGAATGAGTTACATTCATGATGGGATATTTGTTACAGGAATTGCAAGCCCAGAAACAGACCATCGTTTCGACAGATTCTGCTGCATCTGGACATTGCATCAGCTGATGTGTTGTCCACTCCACAGGAGACATACTTTAAATCTCAGGTAACAAGTTTCAGCATTCACAAACTAGCAGAAAATATTAGTTCTTTTGTAATGAAACTGAATGTGTGTGTGTGTGTGTGTGTGTGTGTGTGTGTGTGTGTGTGTGTGCAGGCTGAGTGGCGTGAGGAGGTAAAACAGCACTTTGAGAAGATTAAGTCTGAAGGGACGTGTCTGCACCGGCTGGATGAGGAACTTATAAACCGCCGGCGTGAAGAACTCCGGTCAGAATCACCACAAAAGCTATCTTTTAAAAATATTCATTTTAAAGAAACATAAAATAATGTCAGTTCCCTTTTTTGCAATGATTTTTTCATCACAACATCAGGTCTGTTAGTGGGTGTATTTAATGTATTAGGCAAGTGGACATTTGATCTTCAAAATTTATGTTCTGGAAAAATGGACAAGTGTAAAGACTTATGTGAGGTTAATAAGGGCCACATGGTGATGTTAAGACCACCGGATCATCTTTAAACCTGCAGCTCTTATGGGGTGTCCCAGTCTGCTGAAGTAAGTTCCTATCGAAAGTGGTGTGACCCAGTTGTCTAGACTAGGGGTTCTCAACTGGCCTTAGTCCTCATTTTCTCATGGGCAATAAATCACGACCCAGCTTTAAAGAATACAAACAAATTGTTCTCATTGAATGAAAGCTCACATTTCACTCCTGGTTATTTTTGTGTTTCGCCATTTTGGCTTTGTACATCAGAACAAATTTAAAGAGAAGTTTAACCAGTAAATGAATAGTGGCTACCATGGCAACGAGAATGCCTTGCATGTCTTACGTGTGCCTCTCTTTCTCTTTTTTTCCTAGATAAAAGACGAATACAAAACAAAATTTATTATTTTTTCATTCTTCCACCAGCAGTAACTTTAATAATTCTAAGAAGAATTCTAAGTTAACCAGCACCTTGAGTGTTTGTGTGTTGGTTTAAATAACTGAATGAGTCTACTCGGATCCTGTGGAGTCATTTACGTGGAATTTTAAAAGTTATTTATAAAATTTTGTAATCAATGTTAAATTTTATCTGTAGCCAGTGCAGGTTTGATAACACAGGGCTGATATGATCAAACCTTTTGCTTCTAGTTAAAACTGTAGCTGCCTCCAGAAGTCCGGGTTCTTTTCCATAATCGTTGTATCCGCAGTGCACCGGCAGTGCCATAGACAAGGAGATGGGGACACCTTGAGATGACCCCTCAAAAAAACAGACAAGAAACAGTTAGAGCTAATATAGTACCGTAATTCTGTAATAAATGTAGTGTGATTGAAACACAGTACATCAACTCCGGCATAACTAACTAGAGCAGCAGAACTAAAAGGGGCAGATACTGCAGACACTACTAAATCGAGAGAGCCCCCCGGAATATCATCATTTCAGCGCCACACTCTACAAATAATGAGCAGGGTGAGGAGGTGAAATGCCAGCAGAGACTATCCCAGATCACCAACCCAACACAGTCAAACCTGAGATCTATACCTTTATCTACAGGGAAGTAATTGAATGCAAACGTTAACAGATTGGTTTTTATCTACTTTTAAAGACTGATAGTGATTCAGAATCACAAACAGTGACTGGAAGGCTATTCCAGAGTTGAGGAGCTTTGTGGGAGAACAATCTTCCACCAGCAGTAACTTTATTAATTCTAAGAAATAAAAGTAAACCAGCACCTTGAGTGTTTGTGTGTTGGGATATATAACTGAATGAGTCCACTCAGATCCTGTGGAGTCATTTATGTAGAATTTTATAAGTTATTTATAAAATTTTGTAATCAATGTGGAATTTTATCTGTAGCCAGTGCAGGTTTGATAACACAGGGCTGATATGATCAAACTTTCTGCTTCTAGTTGAAACTCTAGCTGCGGCATTTTGAACAAGTTGTAGTTTATATAATGATTTATTAGGATATCTTGTCAGACGTGAATTACAATAACCTAACCTTGAGGTTATAAAAGTGTGAATTAGTTTCTCTGCACCTTGCAAGGAGAGTGTATTTATGAGCTTCAAAATGTTGCGGAGGTGAAAAAAAATGCAATTCTAGCGATATTGTTAATGTGTTTAGTAAAGGAGAGATCCAAATCAATAATAACATCGAGATTATTTACAGCTGAACTGGGTCTGATTAAGGAATCGTTGAGGTTAAAAAGTAGAGGCTTTGTTTATTTTGTCCTTAGGACCAACTATAAATACCTCAGTTTAGGAGTAATTAAGTTTATTTACATCCACAGTTTGAATTCTTGAATACAGTTTTCGAGCTTATTGATTGACTGAACATCATTAGGTTTAGCCGAAATGTACAACTGTCTATCATCTGCATAAGAGTGGAAGCTAATTCCATGCTTACGATTAATTGATTCTAGTGGGGGCATATAAAGTGCAAATAGGAGTGGTCCCAGATATGACCCTTGTGGAGCCCCATAGTTTACTTTTGAAAGGTCAGAACATTATTGATTGTTAACACAACCGGTGCCTTGTGTCGTCTCAGATCCACTACCAACTCCTTTGTCTTGGTTACATTAAGCAGGCGAACTGGAGGGGGTCTAGATGTGGCTGGATTATGGGCCGGAGGTGTCAGCTGGGCTATCACAGGAGGAGGGCAGGAAATCAGGGATTGGAGGGTGAGTGGAGTGGGCTGCAGGGGACAGACAGCATTGGAATCAGGACGGGGAAGAGCAGGGCCTGCAGTGTCAAACCTTGTCCGAACAGATTTAGTTTATTGGCCCTGTTTACACTGCCCTCCACTGTCCTGCTGCTGTTAGACCTGAAGCTGGTGATGGTCCTCATTCCACTCCAAACCTCTCTCATATTCTTCTGCTGAAGTTTACACCCCAGCTGTCTCAACCTGTAGTTGTTTTGGTTAAGAGTGCTTTGCCAGTCTGTTGTCCCGAAACAGTCTTGCAGTAACGGTTAGATATGGGGTTAAAGCTATTTAACATTTGTACTAAATTATTGTCTTTAACATTAGTTTTTTTAGTAACTGATGAGTGTTGGTCACTGATTACGTTACACAATGCATTACATAATTTAAGCCTTATGCTTTCAATTTTATTTATAAATAAATTCATAATGAAATTCATAAAGTCATTGCTGCTGAACTGTGAGGGAAACTATGAATCCAGTTCAGAAGCACTCTGAGTTAGTTTGGCGATGGTAATAAAGAGAAACCTCTGGTTATTTTTGTTGTTCTTTATTAGTTCAGAATAATATTTAGTCTTAGCTGCATTAAGCACGTGTTTATACTCAGTTATAATGTCCTTCCATGCGACCCTAAACACTAAATCCTACAATTTAGTTTGTCTCCATTTAAGCTCCATGGTTCTAGTGATTTGCTTTAGGGATAGTTTGATCATTGTACCATGCAACGAGTATGTCTTTAATTCTATTAAGTTTAAGTGGAGCTACGCTGTCCAAAGTTGTACAAAACACGTTTAAGGTACTTGGCTGTGCTCTCAAGTTCTACAGGTTCTGATACTGGTTTAATGTTTAATTCAGATAAATGTTGTATGAATGATGCAACTGTAGAGGGAATAATCGTGCACGGGAGCGTCAAAAGATTTTGGCTTAAACTTATTATTCAGTGTTATAGCTAGATTTTCTTTATAGATTGTGGCAACTCTACCTCCACGTCCACTAGGACATAGTTTATAAACATAACTATAGCCAGGTGGAGAAGCTTTGTTTAATGCTAAGTATTCATTTGTACTAGTCTAGGTTTTCGTGAGGCAGAGGGTGTTTAGGAAGTTATTAGTAATTAATTATTGAACTAGAGCTGAGTGCCACTTTTGATGAGAGAGACATAATGTTTAATAAGTAAAGCATTAACTTCACTTTTACTTCTAAAGGGAAACTTACAGGTACAATGGGGTATAATAAGACACGTCCACGTGACGTGAACACAACCAGTAAATTCAAAGCAACCGGCAAAAACAGAGACATTTTTGTATTGAGATTTTGCAGAGAAAATCAATGAATGCCAAATCTGGTGATATCGAAAGTCAATGAAAACAGAGGTTCTACACTGTATTTATTTTTTACAAAGCTGTCCACGATCCACCAGAATGTGTCCACGACCCAAAAGTGGAGAAACGCTGATCTAGACATCACCATGTGGTCCTAACTATATGACAGATGCTGTGATGAAGAGATTCACTTCACCTGTTAGTCATCATTATGTTATACATGCTCAGTATCTTTATTATTAAATATAAATATAAAAACAACGGAGAAATGTCACAAAAATCCCAATAAATAACAAGCAGTTGTTTTGTATTAAAATAAGAGATAATATAATTTGAAATTCTTTAACAGACATGCGCTGGACATCCGAGAGCATTATGAAAGGAAGTTAGAACGAGCTAACAACCTGTACATGGAACTGAGTGCTGTGATGTTACAGCTGGAGTTAAAAGAGAAAGAACTTCTGAGGTAAAGTTTCCTTTCATTTGTTATTATTAATAAAGTTAATAGGATTGTGCATGTGCTAATGGAAATAGAAGGTACCTAGGTTTTGAAGATCATGGGTCCTTTTTAGCGATCTTTAGCAAGCTATTAACTGTGTACTGCACAGCTTGATTTAGTGGCTGTCAGTGTCTTTGCTATTGTAGTGATCGTTTAGGTGCCTTGGTAGTAGGGTTGCCACCTTTCAGAAATGAAAATAAGGGACACCCACCACCGCTCCTCTGGGTCATCCTCATTGATGACGTTTTATTTTGTGCCGTGTTTTTAGTTGAGGACTGATTAAGAAGCAATTAGGAAAATGTAAAGCTCAGAAGGTTTTACCACCAATAAACACATTTTCTTATAAAGTGCAGCGAATTAAATCTTAAATGAAATCTGTTTGTATGGATTGGGTAACAATGCTCTTTTTTTAAATCCTTTCATTCTTCCACTAAATTCTCTACTAGGGTTGCATGGGGGGATTCCCCATGCCCATCCAAAGGAGAACATTTCGGGCATTGTGCAGATACACCCAGGACAGGGCGCCAATCTATTCCTAGGCACACACTCACTTAGTTACACACACACACACACACACACACACACACAGACACACAATATAGGGCAATTTAGAGCATTTAATATACCTCAATTCCATGTTTTTGGACTGTGGAAGGGAACAGGAAAACCTGGAGGAGACCCACACAGAAACAGGGAGAACATGGAAACTCCACCCAGATTGGGAACGTGGAATCCCCAGCGCTGAGAAGCGACCATGCCAACCACTAAGCCATCATGCCACACTTTTAAAAAATGGGCATGGGCATTAATTAAATTAAGAACTTAATGTGAATTCAAAAATGCATAACTAGTTGTGGTAGCCCAACGGGGATTATGACTTGAAAGAATGTCTGGTCATCCAACAGTTAAACCACAATAATAACAAAATTTGTGTAACAATCACTAAACACTGTCTTCTTCTTCTTCTTCTTCTTTGTCTTTCGGCTGCTCCCTTTCGGGATCGCCACAGCGGATCCTCTGCCTCTTCGCTGCAGTGTCCGCATGTCTCGCTTT
>JAOUQT010304004.1:0-11403 GCA_025769995.1 Xyliphius kryptos | reverse complement strand
TAGTGCTCTTTAGCATTGCTCATACTTTTCTTTGTTCTTGGACCTAAAGTTATCAAGACCCAAGTGAATCAGGAAATGTAGGCAATGGCTGATTTGGGTTAGGGCAAGGATTATATAGGAATTCTCCAATTTGAAGAAAGCTCAAGCAAGAAGAGATGAAATGAGTATTTTCAACGGTCCCTCAATGAAACAGCACTAATGCAATAATGCAAACATTATAAAATGAGAAAAATAATGGTGATTTTTTGTTTTATCAATTTTTCATTTATATAATGCTAACATTAATTTATTTATTTTCTATACCCGCTTAATCCTAGTACTAGAGTCACGGGAAAGGCAGGGTATAATGTATATAATGCTATATAGTATAATGCTAACACATTCTAGCTAAATAATAAAATCAAATGTTTTGGTGTGAATGAATATATGGTCCTAAGAGTTTACTACAATTTAAGCCATGAATGATAATTGTGGAATATGTATAACTTAATGTTAAACTGAAGTATTAAAAATTGCTTTAAAATAAGCTTGATATTTTCTCGGCAAATTTTCATAACCTGCATTTATGTGTAGTGTGCTCTAGATCCAGAGAACAATGGCTGCCTTTGATATTGGTGTAGGTACCAGCATAGATGCAAAGCCCACCACCTTTGGTTTACCTAAGTCTGTTTCTATTTAATTTAATGAAATTTAATTTTTATAGTGTTTATATTCACACACACACACGTACCCACACACATGCACATCAAAGAATCTGGATTGATGTACGAATTGAACTTGCATTTAACCTGCACCTACACTCTTGATCTATAGCTATCCCCTCACATCATACAAGCTCCCAAAAAAAATCTCAGTCATAATTCATAAAGGAGGAATAGGCGTGGCCAACCTCGACAAGATTATTGAATGAACAGTTGCAGAAGGAAGACTGCATGCTGGTCCCTGGTCATCATACAAAACATTATAGTTGTGTCCTCGTATAATGTCTCTGTGATGTCAAGAAAAACAAGAGAAGAAGCAGTTGGGAATGGCTCTGGTCACTCTGTGCATTGGGAGAAGGGAGCGCCTGCCCCACACAGAAGCCTCTGCAGCCATTGAGAAGCTGTTCAGGGAGCTATTTCTGCACCTGAGGCTGCAGCTGGGTCAGTCAAAAGAAAAAGGTTCCAGTTCTGCCCCTGGAAGAAGGATTGAAAGACAAAAGTTAAGTGCTGCACATGTAAGAAATACATCTGCAAAGTGTATCAAAAGCTAGACTGAGGTCAAACAAGGATACACAACCCTGACCAGATGCTACTAGGAGCTCACTGAACCATAGCTGTGACAAAGCCTAAAACCTGACTGATATAGTTAATAAATGTTGTTCCTGTGTCGTCATGAGGTATGACGCCTATAATCGAAAAGTTTATGGGGTGGCCAGGATGTTTGATCACTGCTAATTTATAGGATATAGGTATATAACCAGTGCCAATTAAGGATTAGATTATTTTTAGTAGTGGCTCAATATGGTAAGGGATCTAGTACAATGGTTGATTGTTTTGATTTGGAGATTAGCATGATTATTTCGGTCTCGTCAACAGAACTGAAACTTTCTCATTTGTAATTGGACATAATTATTTAATTATATTATTTAATATCAGCATTGTTTTTTTCTATGATATTTTCAACTTTGACTCTTTGCCCTTGACCCTTACCCACAGAGATTCTCCCAGATTCTCTGAATCTTTTGATGATATTATGCACTGTACATGGTGATATGTTCAAACTCTACAATTTTACAATGTAAGACACAGTATATATAAACCCCTTAGGGTTACACTATATAATAATCCAATCAAATACTGTTTATCTATTTTTGGTGATCGATTTTGCGTTTGTGAGAACTATGCTAGGAAGCATTTATTTTCATACTTTTTTTAACCTAGATTTCACACATGTTTTTTCACATATGAGTTTTAAATGTTTCAGTTATTTTTACTTGCTGCTTTCATTTATGATTCACTTTTTCATATAGAATATTATATTGAATTTATAGAATAAAAAATTTGGTGTGATTAGAAATTATTCAGTTTATTTTGAAATGTTCATCCATCCATCGTCTTCCACTTAATTCACATGAGGTTGCAGGCTTTCCGGTACTAACTGGCAACTGTGGGGGCCAGGGCAGGAACAATCCTAGAAAGGGTGTCACTACATTATAAGGGCCACTTTACAGACACCAATTAACCTATCATGCATGTCTTTGGAATGTGGGAAGAAACTAAAGCACTTGGAAAAACCAAGATGAACACTGGGAAAATATTTTAAAATGTGATTCTTCTTTTAAATGATTTATTTATTTTCATATGCAGTTTGCATTTCATACAATATTATTTCATTCATTTATTATTGGTAGCTGTGGCCCAATAGATAGGGTCAAAAGACTGCCGGTTTGATCCCCACTGCAGTCAAGTCACGGTTGAAGTGCTGTTGAACAAAGATCCCAACCCCCAACTGCTCCTTGTGAATTAAATAAAAGTGATACATTTTGCCACTATGTTTGCTGACACCGGGGAATTGTTCCTCTGCATTTAGCCCATCCGTGCAGTGAAACACACACCTAGACACACCAATCTATGCAAACTGTCCATTATCATTCCTGCTTACACTCCTAATCTGTAGCCTTTGGTTGAGATGTAGCAAGTGGGGGCTCGTCCGAGATTCCCAATTTTTTGTATCGCAGTGCAAGTGTACAGTTCTGCAGTGTAAGTGGCAACTTATGATTTATAAGATTTTAGTTCTTCTCCGTAACTGAGACTTAACTATCATAAGATAATTTGCTAAAAATAATAGCTCATTATAGTATTAATGTTCCTATAAGCTAATTAAAAAGAATGTTAGGAGTAGGATTTTTTGTAGCTTGATTAATATATGAATCTTTGAATTTTCATCACCTGCTAACGCCACCTGTACTCACAGTGGTAGTGCAAACCAGGCCTGCGGTGGAAGCTACAGTTACAATGCCTCTTTTTAATACTTTTTCATTAGGAAAAAGGGATGTGGCCCACTTACATATTTTGAATATTTAGGTGATTTGATACTGCTTAAAATATTCAAGGATTGTTTACCAGAGTGGGTAGATTTTGATCTTTCTGAAGCTTCTATCTTAGCAGATGTTTTAACAAATAAAACTGTGTACAAGCAGACCAGAGTAGAACTTGCTTCAACACACCGTCAGCCTACTGGGTTAAGCGCTCCTAATTTTTAGTTGGCACTCTCAACCCTTTCTTTTTTACTTCTATTTTTGAGGCTGAGACTATGGTCCCTGATCCTAGTAACCAGCCCTTTGCAATACAAGATACTCTTTTTAGTAGGTGAGGTAGAGTCTACAGTTCCATTTAGGATCCCTTATGACATGAGTGCTGCCTAGTTTTTTATTTTAGATGGAGGCATCTAAAATAAAATATTGCGTAGCATTTTAGACCAGTCATTTTGTGGAAATGCTATTTCTAAAGCAACAGCCTTGTGTTACATTAAGGTTCTCTTGAACTCTGTGACACTCAGTTCTAGATAAGTTACAGGGTTTGTATCGGTTTTGTGAGTCTCAGTTTGTGAGTCTCTAAAAATCCCCTTTACAAGAAGCATTGTCCTATGAATACCCCTGATTGTCCTGTAAATAATTCTCTCAATCTATTCTCAAATAGTTTTTTTAGCAGAGAGTATATTAGATTTTGCATCACACAATGACATCTACAAAGCACAGTCAAAGCCACCATTCAGAATGTCAGTACACGATGCCATCTTTCTCATGGACGCTCTGGGTGACACAGACTGGGACAGTTTCCATAGCATCAACATGTTTACTAAAGTGGTTGTGGGTTTTGTTGGGAAACCAATGGGTGATACAGTCCAGTAATCCACCAAAAAATAATTTCCAAATCAGAAGCCGTGGGTGGATAAAAAAAAAATCCTTGAGGCTCTGAATGCTTGCATTGCTGCCTACAACGCTAGACTTGTCAGCAGGGAGATGGCTGAAGTACAAGTCTGCGTCCTATAGAGTCTGGAAGGTGGGATAGTAGGCGGGGCAGCATTATTGGAGAAAACTAGTGTTAGAGCCCACCCTGTGGACTGGGACCTTTTCTCTGGCGATCTTAAACTTGTTATGCTCACTTTCATGCTGTAGCCAGCAGTGTTAACCACGGTGAATCCTATGGTGCAAATATGTTAAAATGTAGCAAAATTTGCATCTGTGACTCGATCTCCAACAGACCAAAAGTGGTTCGGGTAGGCCAGAATATCTCACCCACCCATATACTCATCGATGGAGCACCTCAGGGCTGCGTGCTAAGCCCGGATAATAATCTCCACCTCTATTCTAGTAACAGATTTGCCATATTTGTTTTTCCTATCTGGACTGGCCCACTCACCTGACTACACTATTATTAGATTTTCTTCTGCCCCTGCAACTCATTGTGAATTGCACAGATTCATAGGCATGGTTGGTTTCTACTATAGTTTTTTTTTTTATTCTCTACTGTTGACTTACCTCTTTCTTCTTTGAATACCACTGAGTCCTTTATTTATTTTAATTAAATGTACAGTATATGCCAGTGCTTTAGTTGCAGGACCTGTCTTGTTACAAGAAGACAATGCTGGCCTTAATAAATCTGTATGCTATTTTTCAAGAATATTTAATAAGAATCAGGTGAAATACTTAGCCATTAAGCAAGAGGCCCTGCACTTAATAGCTCAACAGTTTATTTAAGGTTATGTTGGTTCCAGTTCCTTGCCTGTGATGGTATAAACTGACCACAAGCCATTAGTGTTCTTATCTTAGATGTATAACCAGAACCATCATCTCATGAGGTGGTTGTTCATTGGACAAAGTTACAATTTATAAATCTGAGCATTGTTAATGATTCCCTTTCATGCAAGTGGAGATATGTTTATGTTGTTAATTTCCACAAACAGGTTTGCTCTTTGGGTTGGACGTGCTAGTTGGTCTGTGCATTTGTTCTCTCCTTTGTGTCACTTACCATGCTATCTCACTCTACAGGTGCACTTAACTCAACTGACTTCCAGGTCAATTATATTCCTCTTTCTCTATATGTTTAAAAGAAAAACTGTACAGAAAGACTGTAGCCACCAAGATGTCCTGGTAAATTATCCTATTCATACACTCGTTTATTCTGATTAGGCATTGCTAAAATCAATGTTATCTAATTATGACCCCATATGCCACTTTTACATTGTCACTTTTACATTACATGTTGCATTCGCTTCATGACTCATCTACAGGTACCATTTATATAAAATATTAATACCATCTTGTGAGTATTAAAACATTTGAAAAATATGTTAAGGATGTCCCATTTATCCTACAAGGTATTGTTTCAAATAATATAAACAGAACTGTAATATAGGCCAATTGGGGCAGGACATATGTTCCCTTTGTATCCACTTGATTATTATTTACACTCAAAGGTAAAACAGTGGTTTGCACAAAATTGACAAATAGAGGTGAAACTATTTGTATTTTGAAACCGTACTATCATGGTTGAAGACAATAAGTTTAGTCCTTCACATATTTGTTTTTTGTAGAGAAACAAATGCAAGTGGAGCCAGGAATGGCAATGGTTTTTATGGTCAAATGAACAAAGATCTGGAAAACAAATTATCACCATCACCAAACTCTTGACTTTGAGGTACTAGTCTTGAGCAAGTATGAACTGTTCGGTTGCCATCCACCATCTTACCAAACTTTGACTACTAGGTATGCTGATATACTACATCTTGATATACTGCATTGTGCCATTTCTTGGTCTGGCCAGTAGCCTCATATGAATGTTATAGGTAAGGCTGATACAAGCAACATTGTTTATTGTAAAGCAATTGTTGGTTTGTATAAAGGCCCTATATAATACTTTTAGCTAAAAGTATTATTATTGTTGTTTAAAATCAACACAAGTGGTAAAAGAGACAGATGGCATTGGTGAAAGCTGACTCATCCATTAAACTGACCATCACAAAGTGATTACAGCATAGGACATGAATTGTATTTAATTAAAAAAAAATTTAAAATGTAAAAAAATTATTTTATGTGCTTCTCACATTTGAGACATTACACCACAGGTCTAACAACTTATTTCCAAAAAAATCATTATTGTGAAAAGGTTTCAAATATTTGACTGAAAATATAACGTTACATGAAAAGAATAAAAACACATTGTCCAAATTTTACATCACATTCAAATATCCGAGTTCTTGCTTGAAAAACTGACCTCTAAATTTGTCCATTAAAATGCCTGTTTCTTTAGACAGGTGCTATTTTGCCACCTTCATGATCTAATTCGCAAAACACATCCACAGACATGTCCTGCACCTTGTCCTGGCCTGTAAGGACTTTAAAAACAATCCAGACACGCAATAAAGCTTTCTCCCTACAGACACGCTCCTTATGAACGTGCTAGAATGCAGCAGAAGTGTGACTTCTCTCGCCAGGAGGCTGTAACATCATCAGTAACCTTAAAGAGAAGGTAGAATGAATGCTGAAAGAACACAGCAGGAACATCTCAGCGACAAACAAAGATCCCGGTAGCCCAAAAAATAAAAAATCAATCCTGATCTGCTGAGTACGAGTATGTTTTCATGCTAGAAATATTTTATTTAAGTAAATTAAATAACAAAATAAAAATCTACAATGTGTGTATTGAGATGATAAAATATTACACAATCAATAACATTTATATCCAATTGATCATAAACGTTACTGTTAAGTATAATTGGGCAGAGGTGTTCATATAGGCAAATATAATAGACATTTACTTTTTAAATAAAATAACAACAAAAACAATTTCATATAGTGTGCTCTGTAAAAGTTTTTACGCACCCTATATGTTTTTAGTAAATATTTTATTAGAGATACTTATTTTGAGGAAATGTTATGCACCCTAAAAACCCTTCCGCCCAGAGTTGCAGCTGGCCCGTGACCCACAGTGCCCTCAGTGACTGAGCAAAAGAAAATGAATGAATGAATGAAAGAATGAAGGTATCAGTGACAATGACAGTTTTCAGAATAAAAATGACAAAATAAATTGACAAAAGTGCTGTGGACAACTCATGTCTATATTACCTAAACATTTAGTATTAGAGCTATAACAAAAGCTGTAAACAAATGCAGATTTCATAATGGTTCTAATCGTAGATGTTTATGTAGCATTGACATGTGTAGTTCACAATGTTAGCATATTGTTAACTACTAGTCAATTTATAACTACTTAACATAGGGCATAACAAGATCTTGTTTTATTGTTCGCAACATAACAATAAATGTAACTATTTTGTAATAAGCAATAGAAATGCTTGTTAAAAATTAAACATGTGCTTCGGTTAAAATAGCAATTGATGTCACTGTGGACTTCATTTGTTAATTGATTTGTATGTTCAATTGTGTCAATGCTGGTCCTCTTTCACTCCACTAAAGCCAGGTAAAAAAATACAAAAAATTAAAAAAGCTGACCTACAATATGTGATGAAAAGCTGCTTGATTCTATAAGCACAGCATCTGCCGTTTTATATTTTGGTTCATGCTAATGAAGACAGTGCTTCGGCTAACAGATAATATTAACACACGACCCCTCAGTTTGACTTAATCACTGAGGATTCCCTGTGTGCCTTATTACCACAAAATCCACCCTACAGCTCAAGATATTTCTCATTAGAGAAATTGCAAAAAAATAAAAATACATTTAGAACATGCAATTTGAGTAGGTCAAATGGGACAGAGGAAATTATAATTTTACTTCTATACAAATAGATATTCTGCTTCACTGCTCTGTAGAAAAAGGAAAACTAATTTGCAGATTTGTAGCTAATTATTTGGCTTTTTGGTCTTTTTTAGTAATTCTTTTTTAATTCTTAGATATTATCAGGGCTCTGGAAAACCCAAGGTCCTTGCATTTTATAAATGTGCTTCTCAAACATCATTTACCATTCAAAAGACCTGTTATCATGTTGCATATAAAATGTGTAAGATGCCTCAGTTCTGTGTTCTGGTAGAGGTACAATGTGTTTATTTGTTTATTTGTTTATTTTTTTATTTCATATTTGTTTTCTGTCTTTGTAGAAGGTAGCTGGTGAATGTCAGGCTTTTCAACAACCTTTTGACAGAAAATGACATTTTCACTATACTACAGGTGGGCTGATTATACTTTGTGCATGGATTAGTCTACACAGTGTTTTTGACAGCATCCTGGTCCCATCCATGCCCAGGCTGGTTATTTGGAACTTTACATACTGCTTGCTCCCAACACTGCTGCTGAATATTTTTTTTTCCTTTTACTCCCTTCTTCTTTTTCCTAAATTAAAAAAGACTTTGGGTTTGGGCAGACGGTGCCCATCTGTCAACCCTAGACAATCCATCTTAGGGCACACACGTTTACACTCTAAGGGCAATTTTAAATACACCCGTTAATTTAACGTGCATGGCTTTAGTGTGCGGGAGGAAATCGAAGCACCTGGAGAAAGCCTGCTCAAGCACAGGGATAACATGCAAACTTCACACAGAAATTTCTTGTGTAGTCCCACCCGGAGATCAAACTCAGGTTCTGTGAGGTGACAGCACTACCCAGTGCACCACCATGCTGCCTATTATTATTATTATTACTATTATTTCTTAATATTCTGATTATCAGCCACATGGTGAAGTATGGTGGTGGTATACAGATAACTTACAAACTAATAAAAAGCATGTCAGTCTAAATGAGAGGTATAATAAATGCTTTATAAATCATACAACCATTCCATTTTTCACAGAATAAAATACATTACTCTGAAAAAATGGGCACGTGTGGTTACTTCACCTGTGTGTGTATTTGTGTGTTTCACTGCACGGATGGGATAAATGCAGTGGACCAATTCCGCTGTGTGCAATACATAGTGGCAAAATGTATCACTTTCACTTTCTTTCAGTCAAGCTATAACATGGAGGGCTGTCTGGCTCTCCAAAGAAATGCCTCCACAATATTACTGAACCACCACCATGGTTAATGCATGGTTTTAAGCTGTACGCACAAGCTCTATTTGTGGATGTTAGGCCTTCATACAACCCTCATGGAGTCATGGACTCATGACAGTTTGAGCAGAAACATGCATATTAGTGGCCTGCTGGAGGCAAATTTTCCTGTCTCTGGCAGTGTTCCTACTGTTTTTCCTTGCACAAAGGAGGAGGAAGCGGTCCTGGTGCTGGATTGTTGCCCTCCAATGCATACGCATGCACTCCATATCTCTTGGCATACTGGCTTATCTCCTGGTATCTCATCCATGATCTGGACACTGCTGACAGACACATCAAATCTTTTTGCCACAGCTCAGATTGATGTGCCATCCTGGATGAGCGTTACTACCTGAGCAACTTCTGTGGGTTGTAGACGCTGCCACATGCTGATATAGGTGTGAGAATACTGACAAAATTCAAAAGTGACCAAAACATCTGCCAAAAATTATGAGATGAGAGATTATGAAAAATTATGAGAAATGGTCTCTGGTCACCACCTGCAGAAACACTCCTTTATAGGGGTTGTCTTGCTAATTGTCTCTAATTTCTACTGTTGTCTGTTCCATTTGCACAACAGCATAAAAATAAAAAAAATGAAATAAATAACCTACAGAAATACACATAATTTGCTCAATATTTTTTTATTGATCTTTGGCAAGAATTACAGCCTCAAGAATTTGTTGAAAAAAAATGTTTCCGTTTTGACATTATGGGGTATTATGTATAGAACCTTGAAGTAAAAAAAAAACGTAACAAATGAAAAACTATGAAGCGCTGTGATAAATTACCAGGTGCGCTTTATATTGACTTCATTTACTTGTTTTAATACTTTTATGCTAGGGCACTGTGCACTGGAAATAAAAGGGAATACAATGATTTGTAAATCTTATTAACATCTTTGTTTACATTAAAACATGTAACACATATTCAGTGTTGAAATTTTGTTCCATTAGTAATACTGCCTGATGTTGCATTGAAGCACTAAATCTCAAGAGGGCCGTGTCACTGTCCTGGACGTCAGGGTTATGGACCGTCAGCAAGACTGAAGCGATTTCTCCACTACTGTCTCCGGTGAACATTGATAGCAGAGAGATCCTGGACGGAGATGCTGCATTGTTTCGCTCTGGCATTCATGGATTGTCTGTGGTCAGGTACCAGGAATTCAGGGATTGGCTCAGTATTCATGGATTGTCTGTGGTCAGGTACCAGGAATTCAGGGATTGGCTCACTATTCAGGGATTGGCTGTGGTCAGGTACCAGGGATTCAGGGATTGGCTCACTATTCAGAGATTGGCTGTGGTCAGGTACCAGGGATTCAGGGATTGGCTCACCATTCAGGGATTGGCTCTGGCACCGCGGTGCATTAGCAAGACTAGCTTGGTCTCAGCAAAATTCCCAACAGTCATAAATTTTTGGATGAGAAAGCTTAAGACGCACCCCTCTAGAGTGCCAAACCAGAGCTTTGGAGAAGTAAACAGCTGATGAAAGCTTCTTTTCCAGAAAAAGAAGCTGATTCATAGCTGAGTCATATGATAATTAGCTTTGTGCTAATCTTCTCCTTCTGCGTTTCCTCCATTGATTGCTATTAAAAGAAAAACCACAGTGACTTACATGATGAAAAAAAACAACAACAACCACACACACACACACACACACACACCATGGACTGCTATAGAGCGCTATTCATCAGTGTTATTAGCTGCTTTGTTTTGCTGCTAGCGCTTTGTGTCGGATTGTCAGACTCGCTCGAGGAGCTGGATGGAATTAGCTCGCTAGTTCCTGCTGGGCTCCTTTACTCATTGATGACATTAAATGGTGACGCAGAACAGTTCTCCTGCTGCTTTGGGCACATCTGAAAGCAAACCTGAGCTCCTCGTATCCTCGTATCCTCGTATCTCACCTACCCTCGAGTCAGGAGAGCAGCGTGCGAACTGCCCCTTTTAATATGCTGATGGGCTGATTAGAGGGGCGCAGCGCTCAGAGTACCGACTCTTCTAGTCCATAAAAATATATTTATTTAAAATATTAATTCTAACACATTAAAAGAATATAAAATCTGTGGATGAATACGAACCAAATCTGAAACGTACCCGCGACCGCTTGAGATACTTACACACGTGAGATTGTACACGGCACGCGATTGGTTGAGTGAGGGAAAGCGACTAACCCCGAGCATGCCACTCTGTATCACAGCCGTAGATTGGCTCAGTAACCGGCGCATGCTGTTCTTTTACTTCACACCGGCATCCGATTGTCGCGCGTGCGTACGAAGGGTTTATAAAGACTTCAAATATTAATATATATATATATATATATATCTACAGGGGTTAGACAATGAAACTGAAACACCGGTCATTTTAGTGTGGGAGGGT
>JAOUQT010303957.1:0-15729 GCA_025769995.1 Xyliphius kryptos | reverse complement strand
GTAATAGAACATAGATGACAGATCAAAAGTTTAATCTGAGTAAATGTAACATTTTAAAGGAGAAATATGTTGATTCACAATTTTAGTGTCAACAAATCCCAAAAAAGTTGGGACAAATGCAATAAGTGGCTGGAAAAAGGAATTTGAGCATATAACGAACAGAAGAGCAATTAACACTAATTAGGTCAACTGACAACATGATTGGGTATTAAATGAGCTTCTCAGAGCATTGTCAGTAAACACAATCCATTGTGCCAACCGCTGTTGCCAGCTGAAACTCTACAGTGCAAAGAGGAAGTAATTTCAAAACAAGCTCCGAACCTCCAAAAGCGCAGATGTTTGTACTGGGCCAGAGGTCTTTTAAAATGGAATGTGGCAAAATGGAAGACTATTCTGTGGTCAGATGAGTCACGATTTGAAGTTCTTAATGAAACACTGGGACGCCATGTTATCTGGACCAGTGAGGACACTGATAACCAAAGTTGTCATCAACGCTCCGTTCAGAACCCTGCATCACTGATGGTATAGGGTTGCATGAGTGATTGTGGCATGGGCAGCTTGCATGTCTGGAAAAGCACCATTAATGTTCAGGTTCCAGAACAACATATGCTCCCATCTCGAGGTCATCTCTTTCAGGGAAGACCTAGAATTTTTTTGCAGTGTGTCCTCCTAGTCGCCCGTCTTGCAGCCCCAGACCATGGCATTCCCACCACCTTGCTTGACTGTAGGCATGACACACATTAGACCTTAGGACATGGTTCCAGTAATCCATGTTCTTTGTTGACATGTCTTCAGCAAACATTTTGCAGGGTTTCTTGTGTGCAGATTTTATAAGAGGCTTCCTATTGGGCTGACAGCCTTACAGAGCCATTTGATGTAATGTGCTGTGTATGGCCTGAGCATCGACAGGCTGACCCACCACTACAATCTTTGCAGCAATCATGACAGCACTATCTTTTATAGACAGCATTTGGATGTAACACTAAGCACGTGCACTCAGCTTCTTTGGATGACCAACCTAAGGTCTGTTCTGACCCTGATCTTTTAAAACACTGGATGATCTTGGCCACTCTGTTGCAGCTCAGTTTCAGTGTGTTGGCAATTGTAACTTTGGCCATCTTCATGTAGCAGAACAATTCGTCTTTTAAAATCCTCAGAAAGTTCTTTGCCTTGAGGTGCCATGTTGGAACGTTCAGGGACCAGTATGAGAGAGTGTGAGAGCTGGACTACAAAACTGAACACACCTGCTCCCTATTCACACCTGAGACCTAGTAACACTAACGAGTCACATGACACTTTGGAGGGAAAATGGCACGCAGTGCTCAATTTGGACATTCAGGTGTGTAGTCTCTTAGGGATGTACTCAAGTTTTGTTGCTGGTGGTTTAGACATTAATGGCTGTATATTGAGTTATTTTTGAGGAAGAATACACTGCACACAGACTACTTGTGTCAAAGTGTCATTTTGTCAGTGTTGCCCCATGAAAATATGTACTTAGTTAGAAATGTGAGGGGTGTACTCAGTCTTGTGATACACTGAATAATAAAGACATAAAAACTTTTTAATGGATGCTAAAACACACACATGCAGACACACACACACACGCACACACACACACACACACACACACACACACACACACACACACACACACACACACACACACACACACACACACACACCCCTCTTGAACTCCAATCTCCATAATCGGCTTACAGCCTGTGTCACATTGACACACATTCGACCACTCAGTATCCCACTTCCACACTCACACCTACATATCCAGCACCTATCAATTAATCAGTACCAATGTAATATCGATGCCCTCACACGTATCAGACCTGGAATCTAACCACTATCTCCCAATACACCACCTCAAACACTTGTCCAAGGACACTGATTATGTTATAACGCTATTGAAAGTGTACAATTAAATTGACAGACTTGCACAGAGTGGGGTGATAGAAAAAGGATAAGCGGAATGGTAATGCTAGATGACTGCATGGGTGAAACATGGAATTAACTTGCACTTTAACCGGTCACATGTGACGGACACCACCTTGACTCGGCTACAGGTTTACACGGTGCCGGCTGATAAGTCTAGCATGCAGTGAATGGGGAGGAAGCAGGGGAGGAATACCGCCTGTATCTCTGAGATAAAGCATTCCTGTTAGAGCAAAAGGCAGAATTAAAATTTTCAGAACAACCATACAGAAAAAACAAATGTGGCTGAGTTTATGAAAGTAAGTGTGTGTAAGGAAAATAAACAATATATTAAGATTTACATAAAGGCAATTTGATATGTTTAGTAAAAAAAACTTTTTGTCTTTACTAGAGTGCCTTCATTGGCAATTTATCAGCATGTACAGATGAGACAATTTATCACTTTTGTAATTAACTGGTATTAAAAACATTACAAATAATGAATTTTAAGAGTATCTTAACATCGCCATCCGCCAGCAGACATTTAATAGAATTATGTCAGAAGCTAGAACTATAGACTAAGTGGTACAATTTGCACAGAACAAAAATAAACTTACACTAGCAATATACTTGCCTGTTTACTTTGTCCTTACAGGAAAAATCTACGTTTCTTTCAAATAGATATGAGTATGTACTTTGATGAACATTGTGGTTTTTTTTACTTACTTAATTGAAATGCAATATTTTGTGTTAATATTAAGCCAAGCATTATCTTTTTTGATAATAAAATATTATTATAGCCGAGACAACACATAAAGCAAGGCGCACACCACTGAGCCGCCATCTAAATACACGAAGAGACGGACACGTGACACATACACAGGTGAAATAAATTAACACAAATAACCAAAACCGAACGGAACACACGTGATGAGAACCGAACAGAAAACACAAACCCGCAGCCAAATGACATAAACCTGACATTATGTGTACATCAAATAAATAACAAATCTAAGAAACTGTCAATTGTTCCTGTGATTTCTTGCATTTTTTTGGTAAAGTCAATTATTGAATATCATAATTATCATAATTATTATATAATCATCTGTAGTAGTACCTATTAATAAAACCACTAAATACATTCACAAGCACTGATCTTACAACTTATTTCTAGAAATGTAATAGAAATAAAAAAAACTTTAATGGAATTTTTTAAAGTAGTGTATTAATGGAGAATATAATTAGATTTTGTGCACTGAATATCAGTTAAAGGTCATCCTATATTTTGACAGTCTTCAGGTGACCACCTATGACACTATACAGTAGAAAGTTAGAGTGAAATGTTGAGAAATGTTGGTGACACTAGTTACTTAAAACAAACTAAACTGCAAGTAATATGTTGGTTCTTGGTCTTGATTCTACGGGATGATATAGTACTTCTGTGACTGATAAGACTAAAAAACATATTTGTTACACACAATGGATGATAAGAGAATGAATATGGGGAGCCAGGAAGCCGATAAGCCAGAAGATGTATTCGCCACGAGGGTTGCGCATAAAACAAGGATAACACATGCAAACAGCGAGTAACTAATACAATGCTAACACTGGTGGAACGTGAGGTCTGGGTATATAAAAGAAACACAAAACACATGACCCGAACTAAAAACCAAAAAGAACGCTTTGTTAATCAACAGAACCAAAAATCCTATCAAATTAACTAACTGCAGCCCAGAACAGACAAGATATAATAAGGCTTATTAACTGAAAACTGAAAAAGGTGAAAAAGATGTGCCGATCCTAAAAGTAGCCCCCCAAAAAATATGCAACTCTGGAATGAAGTATGAACTGGTGACAGATACGGAGGTGAAGAGGCATGGCAGCCGTCTCCCGACGAAGAGGCGTGGAGGCCGTGAGGCACAGAGGTGTGGAGGCCATCCCCTAGTGAAGAGGCATGGAGGACATCTCCTGGCCAAGAGGCGTGGAGGACGACCCAGGGAGTTTTCACAGTGGAAAGGTTTACCCAAGGCGCCCCAAGATGCTAACATCACCACCAGAGCAAATGATATGTCACCTCGGGAATCGCAAGCGGAACCAAACTGATTCGCCACCTAGTGAATTGTGAGGGGAACCAACTGATTCACCATTTGTAGGGTCGCGAGGGCGAACTGATTCAAAACTTGAGGGATCAAAAGGGCGAACAGACTCACCACTTTGGTAATCAAGAGAACAAACTGACTCACTACTTATGGAATGGCGAGAGCAAACTTATCTACTTACAGCCTCTACCAAGCCACTAGGTGCGCTCAGAGCACAGGCATAGGCTGGGAGGGCAACAGGTCAGATGGAGTGGGCAGAACCAAGGATGACGACCACAGAGACAGAAAACATTGAGCATTTCTGACAAAAAAAAATCTGAAGATACATAAGATCTGTTAGACACAAATGTGCCATTATCATCCACTTCAGACACATGCACAGTTTCCACGTCAGACACTTGCACAGTGTCCACGTTAGACATGAACCCAGCATCCACGTCAAACACGTGTTTAGTATGACTTTTACTTCTAAATGAGAAATTTAGCGGATTGTGGGAAAAACCATGAACTACGATCAATTCATGAGCTACAACCGAATTCCTTAAAAATTGACTAAGGAGTAATTTTTTAAACTGTGGACGTGACCATGAATGCCAACCAGACCGTTGTGAGGATCTAGTAAAGCCATTCAATAAGGATGCTTAGTTAATTTAAACAACCAAAATGCCTAATGAGTTAATTAATTAACTGCAGCCCGGAATAGACAAAAGGTAATAAGGCTAATTAACTAAAAACTGAAAAAGGTGAGGAGTGCCGAGCACTCCTAACAATAATCTATTAAATGTGTAACTTTTATAGACAAACAGCATAGCAGCAAGGAATGTCACCCTAAAGCCAGTTATGCGTCTGTGAGTCCTGCACGATATGGCATCATTAGGAACTCTTATTCGAACAATACAAAAAATCTGATCATTAAAGGAACTTTTTTCTATTTGTAAGAATGACTGGTTCATTCTCTAAGTGCGGTTTTGCTAATTATGCACAAATTTTCTAATTATGATCTCAGAGTGGCTTCAAGCACTAAAAACATCAACTTGGGTATTTTCAGAACAATTGCTAAACACTTTTCCTTGTGCAATTGCTATTTTGTGCACTATAGTAAACCCAATAAACAGTCTTCAACTGTTCACAAAACAGTTGAGCAAAAAACTTTTTGAACATGGGAACACGTAAAAAGAGCGCCACATAATAAACAAAAACATTGTGATCCTGTTTTATTTTATTGCTCTATTTTTTAGTCCCTAAAATGTGTAGCCTAATAAAAGCACTTCGAGTAACCTGTCATACTAAGGATGATCTGTTTCACCAAAAACCAGTGTTGACATGCTTAGGCTATGGAGCGTCCTAGATTAGCTGACTCAGACCACAAAATTTCAGATAGCTTTTGTGTCTGTCAAACATCATCTTACTCAGATGCTGCAATAGATTCACATTCATTTGGCTCCATATGACTATATTTTTGAGACATGCGTAGGTATTACAAATGTGAAGCAACATATGAGGTGGAGGTGTCTGGTGCAGGGTGAGATGAAGCAGGAGTGAAATAACATGAATAAAAATTAAGTCAAAAAGATTAAGTAAAGAGCAGATAAAATACAAAGTGATAAAATAACACATCAAATAATGAACAATACCACAATTTCACAGTGGAAGTAAAGGTCAGCTGTGCAACAAAAAAGAACAAAACATGTATTATATGAACTGACATAATTGCTGATGTATTTTGTGAGTGAGCCATTTATTACTTACCATGTCCACAATGTGGGTGGCTTAGTGGTTAGTACGTCCGCCTCTCAGTACTGGGTATCCTGGTTTGAATCCTGATCTAGGTAGAGTTTCCATGTTATCCATGTGTCTGTGTGGGTTTTCTCCAGGTTCTCCGGTTTCCTTTGTCTGTAGGAAAACACAGATTCAAGGTTAATTGGCTGATCTAAATTGCCTCAATCAAAACTGTCCCTATTGTGTGAGTGAAAATGTAACCAGATTGGTGATTGGTGCCCTGTCCTGCGTGTATCTTCTCAGCACTTAAAACATCCTTTGCAGTACCACCTCCTGTTTTATATCTTACTAAATATTTCATACAGTTTTGTTGGACTTTGTGTTACATTTTTTGTTTTATTTGTAACTGGACTGTGGGGCGTTTTCATTTTATTTTACGTTAATATAATGTATGGGCAACTCGGTGCCACAGTGGTTTGCACGTTCGCCTCTCAGCGCTTTGGATTCAAATCCCAATCTGGGTGGAGTTTCCATGTTCTCCCTATGTCCGCGTGGGTTTCCTTTGGGTTTTCTGGTTTCCTCCCACAGTCCAAAAACATGGATTCAAGGTAAACTGGCTGTTCTAAATTACCCCTATAGTGTGTGAGTGAGAGAGTGAGTATGTGCCCAGCGATACATTGGCGCCCTGCCTTGGGTGTATTTGCACAGCGCCCGAGACCTGGATGGGCATGGAAACCCCCCCCCCCAAGTGACCCTCATAGAAAATTAAGCGGAAGATATCATGTTACAAACAGTGTTTGTTTGTTTCTCTAATATTTGTCTATGTTCCTGTACCATCTCTTCCTTCATGTGATCAACTGCTTAATGAAAAAACTGCCCTGGTCAAACTGCCTCCAGGTGTGTCTAAATAAATGTGCTAATATGATTTTACATGTATGTATGTGTCTTTTCTCCCCTTAACCAAGTTTGTTTAATTTGATGGAAAAGAAACTTTGATTTGTCACATAAGATTAATCTGATTTTATTAAGATAGTGACTGGTCTGTGTATTCTTTTTTGTTAACCACAAATGCAGGTTTCCTTTTCAAATTACAGCCAAACAGATTCATTATTCTAAAACCATTGACTTAGTGGGCTTAAAATTAAGATTTTTTTGAATATACAATGGCATTTAAGTTTTGAATTGTTTTTGTTTGTTCGTGTTATTGTTACAAAAGCACTTTATATTAGTCATTTAATCATGTCTAAAAGCACTTTTGGATCAAACAGCTCTAAGAACGTATTTTATAGGAGCTACCAGCTGGGACAGTACTCAAAAAACAATATAACTTAACGTTCCTACTGCAGCAGGGACACCAGATTGATGTAGGCCAGCTGACTAATTAAAAGTACATTGGTTGATGTTTATCATGTTGTAATTCACTTTCAGCATCTTAATTTCTTTTTTGAATACCTTTCTTGTATGGTGTATGCTTTAACAACAAAAGTTAAGATAAAATGTTCTGAAAGATTTGCATGATTCCCTCAAACCTGTCAAAACTGAGCTGTATTTTTTTTATGTATATAATTACCCATACCAATACGTTAAAATTACCCAATTACCTTGGGAGCTTGAGAAATACACCCAGGACAGAGTGCCAATCTATCACTGGGCACACACTCACTCTCACACACACATAATATAAGGGCAATTTAGAGCATTAAATTTACCTGGAATCCATGTTTTTGGACTATGGGAGGAAACCGGAGAACCTGGAGGAAATCCACACAGACAGAGAGAACATTGAAACTCCAACCAGATTGGGATTTAAATCATGAATTCCCAGCCTAGAGAGGCGAACCACTAAGCCACCATGTTGCCGTGCTATTTTTAATAAAACATTAGTAATATCGCAGTTAGTAGTATAGCAACAAAAAAAATATGTTATAAAAATAATGTTTGCACTCACAAACATGAGATAAGAGCTTATAGCTTGTTAGGTCCCGAAGGCAATCAGTAATCCACGTGCATTCCCTGCTGATTTTTTGGGAATGGGGTAAAGAGTAAACTTGAACCACTTTTTATTTATTGCATTTTAATGTCCAAGCGACTCTGACCACCCCGCATTGGAAAGGTGGCATGATGTATCCAAAGCCATACTCCATCGCAATGGCTCATCTGACTTAATGCAAAAAAGACTAATATACACCAGGTCCTTTTTGGTGTTTGTTCAACCTGTTATTTGAGCTATACGTAGCTCAAGCATTTTTGCTAGAAGGCTTGGTGACACCATCACAGATGCACTACATGCTGTCTCCGTCCAGAACTGACAGCCATAACTCACCCTGCTCCGTTTCCATGGTGACAGACTTCATTATGTAACCCAGAGGTTTCTAGAGGCCCCTTCGCCAAGCACTGACACAAGCTCTGAGATGCCTGTTGCGTCGGTTGTATTTGTTTAATGACACTCCTCACCCAGAATGCACTGTCCGACCTTTAATGCTGATAGCTGTACTGAGGTGGTGTTTTCACTGGAGAGTTTGGCAAATCGTGAGTAAAAATAGGTTTTTAAGGGTTTTTGGTATATGATTCATAGCTGTTCAATTTCAGCAAAATGTAGAGCAAGCATAACTTGTAGATTATTTTTTTAAACAAAATGTAACCTGACAACTATATTTACATTCTTGGGGTGTAGTAA
The DNA here is from genome assembly GCA_025769995.1 of Xyliphius kryptos. Lineage (NCBI taxonomy): Eukaryota > Metazoa > Chordata > Actinopteri > Siluriformes > Aspredinidae > Xyliphius > Xyliphius kryptos. The sequence continues at coordinate 7,311 of JAOUQT010303957.1, read as the reverse complement.
TGATTGGTGTAGGTGAGTCCCATATAAGCAGATTAGAATGTGCAATGGTCACTATTGTAAAAAAAAAAAAAAAAAAAAAGTAAAGGAATTAGGTTGAAAATGGGGATTCCATCTTCCTCTGTGTAAATTTTGATGGTAAATAGATTATACAGCCCATTCAGGACAAAATTAACATCAAACAACATGGCAGAACATCCATGATTTATTAGTGGATATGGCATAGGTCTAGGTCAGAATGCTTATCTTGTCATTTGAGAGTAAACAGGGCCCTACCAAAATCGCTATTAAATGTAATTTATTTTACAGGTCTAACTTCCAAAAAATACACATTTTTGGTTAGTACAAGAAGTACACATTTTGAAGGAGCATGCTAGCTTTTATCTTATAGTTTTAGATAGTAGATAGTTGAGATACATCTATCATTAGCAAGATGATAATGAACTCCACTCCCTAAAAGCATGTTTTCACACTGTGGAAAGAATCAAGAGCTTCAGATGAAATCCAATTCAGAGCATTGCATGTGCTTACGTGGCTTTATTACATCCATATTAAGTAGAACAAGCAAATGCCACATATAATAAACCTGGTCCCATCTGCCTGAGAATCAAACCCAAAATCTTATTGAGGTGAATAGTGTGCTGGTCAGGCCACTGCTCGACTATGCTGCTCCACGGGAAGCACTGACGAGAGACTGTCATGCTATTATTTCTTATTCTATACTGCAATGTTGAATACTTAATATTGTCTTTAGAGAAAAACTGTAATAATTAATGCTAATTAGAACTCCAAGTAATTAAACATGGCATGACATTTTTGTGTCATATTGAAATTTCATTAACTTGACAGACCTTTGACAAGAAAGCCTTTTTATTTGTACCTTAAATACACCAAACAACAAATTGGTATCATTTGCATTACTGCAATTTAATTTGTGGCAAAACTGTGATTATATAAATTTTAGTATGACTTGGAGTTTCCAATGGCTGTAATTTGAGTTTAGAGAAATACATAAATATATATAAATATATAAATAAAAGTAGTTAAAAAAGAAAATTAATGTATTTAGTCACATTTAGGAACATTCAGTGCCATTTACATTTTCTATTAATCCCACTTCCCTATAATATCAGTTGCATAGCTTTAAGAGTGTGAATGACTGAGAGAGACTATATTTCCTTGCATTTGCATTAGTGATTTAGAAGCCTTTCCAAAGCTCGCGACAAGCATGCACTCATTAATTAAAAGTCCCCCAACCACACACCCCCTACATTGCACCCCACGCACAAACATACTGCAGACTCATTTGAAATAAATTTTCACACAGCTATAAACCTTATGATTATCGCTTACTGCTAAATTCTGATCTTCTTTACTTTTTTCCTTATTCCATCTTCCAGTTAGTTACTGTGTTTTTGTTTTTTATTATTAGACTCCTTTTCGTTTTGTGTAGTGAGTATGTTTTTTCCATAGCAACTCCTTATTTAAACCTGTCCTGGATTCTATGCTTTACAAATCTTCACCAGTCACTGCAGTCATGACATGACAGAGTTTATAATGCCCAGGCAGCTTGTCGGTCACAGTGTCCTCTCATTGTGATGGCAAAGTGTGTATGTGTTTGTTTGTGTTAGACAGTTGGTGTTGAGATTGATAGCTGGAACACATGATTTGGCAGACATTTGGGTGAATAGTGTCATATCATTCACCAAGGTTTTCCCAGAACTGCTCCCTCAGCACTTTCTCATAAAAAAGAATGCATGCAGACATGCACATCTGCAAGTGTTGAACTCAGGTATTTGTCCATGTGTCCAGAAATTGTGTGAGTACATGTGTTATGCTACTTTGTGTCTGTGTTATTTTGTGTGTGTGTGTGTGTGTGTGGAGGGGGGGGGTGCAAACATTTTAAAATGCATCAGGGGAACAAACTGCTATGGAAGGGCTTTTGTTGCAGGCCCGAGGGGCAGTAGTCTCATATGAGTCAGCAGTCAGTCAGATTTACAGCACATTGATTAAATTAACATCCGTTCCGAGACCTGAATATCAACCCATCTGCTCCGTCCGACACCCCCCACGCACCACCAGCAGCAATACCATACTCGCATACTATGCTTCTCTCAATCTCCATTTTAGGTGCCATCACACAAGAAACTGCCAAACAGTCTGCAACAGACCCCATCACACTCCTGCCACCCCCAAGCCCCATGACCAGGAAATTATTTATTCCCCTGGTGACAGGCTGGGGAAATTGACTCTGCGACATGGCAAATAAAAAGTGGACATTAAGAAGACAGATGCCACAAATGTATCTGTTTTGTAGGTCAGAGCTGGAGACTGCGCTGCAGCTGAGATGATCAAATATCGATTCACTGTGGTGTAAGTCCTGACTCAGTAAGAAAAAACCTAAGGCTAAAACTAGACACACCGGATTTTTTCTTTTATGATATGCACCATTTTTTTATGTTCAATTAATTGGCCTAGGTTACCAGATCAGTTAGACAGTAGATACAACATCGCACTTTTTCATCATAGTGCTTTTTTGTCACATCTCATACGCTCCCTCTGCCTGTCTCCTGCACTCTTTTTTAAAAAGCAAACATGAGCTACCTTCATGCTCCTTAAGCTGTATTGATTTATGAATAATTAATCAATTCATGAATTCCTTTTGAAGATATGAAAAGCTGGAGCATAATTCCATGCCTGAGTCCTTATTTGGATAGAACTTATTCTAAGAATAGATATAAAATAAGAAAACATTACCATAAAGAAACGTTTGCATGGTGCACATAATTTTTTATAGGGTCAAAGCAACTTATCACAAAATGACATGAATGGTAAGTTATGCCAAATATAATCTTCAAAGAGAGTTAATAAGTTATTATAAGTTTTATCTTTATCTTAAAACACTACAAACCCTAATATAGATCTAGTGAAAATACCTGAAACTAGTTTTTTTATACAGGATTGGAGTGCACTACAGAAACAATACAGATGAAACCATATACTGTATGAATTAAAAATGAACCTAGAATTTCTTATTGACACAAGTATTGGTTTTACTTTTTTGATTTGTAATTGATAATTTGTTAAAAAAAATTGTTTTAATGGCTTGCCTTGTTAAAATAACAAGAATAAACAAATTATTTAAGTTCACCTTAACACATACACACAAACATTTTTTTGGGCTTTCAATTATTTACTGGCAATTTAACATACATGAACCATAACTATTACTACCCCAACCAGCAATGTGAGTCTTTACAAGTTTTAGTTTTTGTAAAATTATGATACATACAGGAACATACACACACAAACAGTAATTACACAAGGTAGACACGTGTGGTAAAAACCCTTTAAACTACACTTCAAGCATAATATAAAGACTGTTATAATTAAATACAAATGAATCATCACAGTATTTCTGTGGATCATCAATAGAACCATACTGACATGGTTAGCCTATTTTAATCATTAGTAGTTTCCTTCAGTTAATGAAATAAAACATAAAAAGCCTAAGCTTGTTGCACATAATTGTGTGACTTTAGCCTGATAGAAAATGATGTGTAAAAACTGTGTTTCATGTCAATAGGTAAGACAAAAAGGAACAGGGCCATACATCCCCCATCCCCCCCAAGGACCCATATTGATAATTTTTGTGGACTTTTAATTTGAACCCTTAACCTTCAAGAATGATAGCCCAACACCCAAACCACTAAGCTACCACACCCACTACATCCTAAGCAAAACATAAGACTAAATACTAGCACAAATATCAGCACTTCTGTCTTTAAGATAAACAACATTCTGTATCTTCACAGAGTAAACAAAATAAAACCACAAATAGAAATTGTCTTTACATCAGAAAAATCTAGTATCTACTTTATTTGTCCCTATAACAAAGTTTTTTTTTAAAAAAAAAGTGCACATCCAGGCAATCTTGGGGGGTTGTTTCCCAATGACGGATCAGGGGAGAATGTTTCGGGTGTAGAAAATTCACTCATACCTAGAATTCATGTACTTTGTCTGTGGACGGAAACTGAAGAACTTGGAAGAAAAACCCATGCGGCCACAGGGAGAACATGGAAACTTCACCCATATTGGGATTCATTACCTGGATCTCCAGTGCTTACAGGCGATTATGCCACCATGCTGTCTCCACTTAATGTTCCATCAATAGAAAAAGGTTTCATACTCTAAATTACCCAGTCCACCACAACATGCCATAAATTTAGGTGAGAACTGTGTTGGATTGATCAGTGAAGGTTCATGTCTAACTCATTTCATAATTCACTTCTGTATGAACTTCGGCATTTTGAATAAATCCCTACAAGTAGACACAACCAAACAAAGAAATTACAAAATATATCTTTCACTTGGGCGACATGGTGGCTTAGTGGTTAGCACATTTGCCTCTCAGCGCTGGGGATTCCTGGTTCGAATCCCAACCTGGGTAGAGTTTACATGTTCTCCTTGTGTCTGTGTGGGTTTCCTCCGGGTTCTCCGGTTTCCTCCCACATCCCAAAAACATGTAGGTAAATTGATTGCTCTACATTGCCCTGTATAGTGTGTGTATGTGTGTGTGACTGTGTGAGTGAGGGTGTACCCAGCGATGGATTGGCGCCCTGTCCTGGGTGTATCTGCCCAGCGCCTGAGACGTTCTTCCCTGGATGGGCATTGGGAACCCCACCGCCAATGAATGAATAATAGAACAAATTTTAGTTTAGTTTGAATATGTAACATGCTTTACCTGGATCTTTACTGCGTACAAATAGAAAGAAATGTGTTACAAGATCCGCACGTGTGGGAACTAAGTGGAATCTAATGAGTGTACAAACCTTAAATAAGCGAAACTCCAAAGACAAAACAACACTCACTGAACTGGACTTTGGCTCTATTTTTATACAAGTTAAACAAACAGAGTGCAAACAGGTCTCACTAATTAAACCCACACCAGGGACCAACTGCACTCAAGCCAGAACCCCAGGCATTTTGATATGACACAAATTTTCCACTGTCAATTAAAAAAAAATAACATGCACACAAATAAAAAGTCTATTACTGAAATGAGTCACATGCATTAAGTGTTTTACAGTAAGAGCAGTCCAGCTGTGGATTACAGTGGTTTACAAGGGCAGTACTGGAATTCCCGAGTTCAGTTTCAATGCAAGATGACAAGATCTTACTTGAATGAAGTTTGCATGTTCTCTTCACATCCATGTTGAGTCAATCCAAGTGCATTGAAGATACTAAACTTACCCCAGAGATGAATGTGTGTGAGTCTGTTTGCCTTTGTGTCTTGCCTTTGATGGGGTGGTAACATTTTTTGGGTATTCTCATGAATTTCTCTCTAAAAGTACTGGGTTAGGCTCAAACCTACACCCCACTGTGACCCCCACGGTGATCCAATACTGTATAACTTATATATTTAGTTTAATTTTTTAAATATAATTTGCTTTGAATAAGTCAGTCCATGGATTCTGTATATACATCTTTCCATCCATCCATTTGCTTTTGCTAATTCCACTACCAGGGTCATTGGTGGGTTCTCCATGCCCATCCAGGGGTAAAAGTTTTGGGCGCTAGACAGATACACCCAAGACAGGACAGCAATCAATGTCTGGACTCACTTCCTCACACTATTATATGGGGCAATTTAGAGCAGCCAATTTACCTGATTGGATGTTTTTGGGGTTGTGGGAGGAAACCAGGGAAACTGGAGGAATGATAATTCCTTAAATTCGTCAACAGAAAAATTAAACAGGGTGACAGGAGTGAGAACCCTCTATTGAAAAAGGTCACAGAGGGTGCACTGGGTCACTAAATCCCCTATTAGGGTTGTGTGGAGAAGCTTCCCATGCCCATTCACAGAAGAACATTTTGGGCACTGGGCAGAAACCAAATGACCTGTTCTTTGGGAATAAACTGGGAAACCCACGTGGGCAAAGTGAGAACATGGAAGCTCCACCCAAATTGCAATTCAAACCAGGAACCCAAGTGCTGAGAGGCCAGCTAACCACTAAGCCACCGTGCCACACTGTGTAAATACAGATGTATCATCATGAAAAACTACTATGGCAAGTGGAAGGTTAATGCTCCAGCAATAATTCCATTGGCTGCTTGAGCAAGTGTCTTAATTCTGAGCCGGTAGGCTAATTAGGATGCAAGTTAAACTAGTTTGTGAGCAAGACCGTCTCGTCCAATATCAGTGTCTGACCTCACGAATGCTTCTGTGGTGGAACAGGCAGAACTTTCCACAGCCACATTTCAAACCTTGTAAATACCTTTCCAGAAGAGTGGAAGCTGTTAGAGCTGCATTACAATGGGATGTCATAAAAACTCATGTAGGTCTCAGGTCTCAGTTCCTTTGCCGTAACGTGCACACGACAGCGACGTGATTTCATTCGGCCAGTATACCAATACGTTTTTCAAGACTTTGTAATATGTTTAAATCTTAATGCGTGTTTGTTTCTACAATCAGCATCTTTAGCACAAAGTCCAGTGAATCATCTGATGTTTTCTCACATAATGGACGTGCTTTACCATCAAGGGCGATTGAGATTTTCTAGAAGCTATAATAAACCTGTTTGCCCCCTTTATTAGCCCAGCCCACCCTCTGTCTCTTCTGTAAGCAACATCTCCCTGAGCGACTGCCATCCTCTCCCTGGAGCAACAGGGTTAAGAAAAAAAAGGTAAGCACTAACCTGACATGGGGCTTAATTCTCACCATGACAACAAATTAAACATGGCAGCTGTTGGTTTAAGCTGCTAAACATACTGTGTTACCTCCCCCCCCCCCCCCCCCCCAGTGCCTGGCTCCATCTACTGAGAGTCTTCATCCCACCCACAAAGACACAGTATAAAAAAATACTTACCAATAAGAATGCGTTGAAATGAGTTGATGTAAATCTTATATTTGTGGTCACCCCACTTGGCGCTCGTCCGACTGCAGACAGTGGAACCTGGAAGAGGAAGTGAAGTCAACGGACAAATTATTTGATCTACGAACCGCATTTCTAAAAAAAAGTGCTTATACACTGCTCGAAAAAATAAAGGGAACACAAAAATAACATCCTAGATCTCAGTGAATAAAATATTTCAGTTGGAAATCTTTATGTAGTAGATAGTGGAATGCGTTCAGAACAAAATAACAAAAATAAACAAAATGTAAATCAAAATTATTATCCAATGGAGGTCTGGATTTGGAATCAAACTCAAAATCAAAGTTGAAAATCAAATGCCCGGCTGATCCAACTTCAGTGGAAATTTCTCAAGACACATTCAAATGAGGCTCAGTAGTGTGTGTGGCCTCCACGTGCC
>JAOUQT010303941.1:0-15730 GCA_025769995.1 Xyliphius kryptos | reverse complement strand
GGAAGCCAATGGAGAGAGAGGAGTAATGGAGTGACATGAGTTCGCTTTGGTTGGTTGAACACGAGTCGGGCTGCAGAATTTTGGACCAATTGCAGAGGTCTGATTGTTGAATTTGGAAAACCGGCAAGAAGAGCATTACAATAGTCGAGCCGGGACAGGATGAGGGCTTGGACCAGCAGCGGAGTAATCTGTTCTGTTAGCAAAGGTCTGATTTTCCTGATGTTCTACAGTAAATTAAGGTTTTTCCTGTGTCTGAAAAATCATGTCATCGATCTGTATTGTGCCCCGGCTCCAAAATACTTCCAAGCCCTCACTGACTCCCACACTCATCATTAATTCTCACACTTCCCAAGTACCTTCAAGGCTGAAACTCTGGGTATTCATTCCCAATTACGTTTTTGGAAAAAGTATGATTCACCTTTCTACATTTGATGGTTCATTCAATATCTCCACTGAAGACAAGACCCCTCCAGTATCACATTGGGGTCTTCCCAGGTGCCTACAAGGCCAAATTTTGGCATTGTGATTTCCTATCATGTCTTTGGAAAAACTACATACTTCTCACCTTCATACGTTTGATATCACCATTAAACCCAAGTGCCACATTAGGTTCCTCCTGAGTACCTACAGATAAGAGCTGGCAGGGGATAATGGAGAGATCAATTTCTATAGTCTATCAGCATTGTGATATTCACAAGTACTCGTAAAAAATGCTGTATCCGTACCGAATACTCGTATAAAACGAGTATCTGGCTCATCCCTAATGGATAGGTTCGTCTATGCGTCGGCTCTACAGCCTGCACCGTGTTAGCATGGGTACTCTTTTACACCTAAATCCCATAATTAAGCTGATAAGCACTGTCTTTTGTATCCACATAATCTTTTTGACTTTTTAGAGCCAATTAATCTCATATAACCATCAGAACATCTCCTATTAGTCTATTGGCTTCAGATCTAGCACCTCACTGTTAGCAGTGGTACAGGATTACGTCCTCATGAGGAATATATGCAAGACATGTAATGAATTAAGGAGATTTTCTCAAGGTTTAAATAAACCACATTAAACCGCACTTTAACTTTTTGAGAAATGCCTGCTCTCCCCGCTGAAATCCAGAGGTTAATTGGTTCTGCGATGCTGCTGACATTCACTGCTTAGGGAGTATTAAAGTTTGCTGTCTTTTTTTTTTTTTTTACAGGATAACAAATAAGGTATGAACTGAATAAGAAAGTTCCGGGTCAAATGCCAGCTCCCCTGTTGTTCTGAGCAACATGGCAGGTCGCTCTGATCTTGAGGAATGGTGGAGACTTTCAAATATATTATTTTAGAACCTTCGGAACTCGTAGTGTATGAGATAAAGACATTACTGCCGTATTCTACAGTTCTTTTCATTACGAATTTAGCTACCAGAATTCCAACCAGCACATTTAATTTGCATTATAAACAGTGAGAAGCTGCAAAGTTAAATTCATTTGCATACTTAAATTATAATTTTAACTCTGCCCACTGATTTGTCATTCAAAGATTCATTAAAAAGGTTCAAACCAAATGAAAGCTCTAAACCAACGGAAAATCCTGCAGCCAGCATACATCGCTGTGAGCGTGATGGTTCTTTTTAGAACGTCTCGAGTATCCATATACATCCTCAAACTCCTTTTTTCCTAATTACTATGTTGGGAGTTGGACTAAACAGTGAAATCTTCCTAATTCTGTTCATACTGCTATGAAATCCAGCATTTTCAAGGAACAACTTAAGCGCATCTTTTTGCGACATGTAACGGAATTTGTTACAGAAACACAAATGTTACATTAAAGTATGATTTTAGATGCTTATATAGGGGGAATAGGGCGGCCATTGGCTCAGTGGTTAACACGTTTGCCTTTCAGCGCTGGGAATTCCCGGTTCGAATCGCAAATTGGATGAAGTTTCCATGTTCTCCAGGTGTCCGTATGGGTTTCCTCCCTCAGTCCAAAACCATGGATTCAAGGTAAATGGGTTGCTTTAAATTCCCCCTATAATCTGTGTGTATGTGTGAGTGAGCATGTGACCAGCGATGGATTGGCGCCCAAGACGTTCTCCCCAGGATGGGCATGAGGAAACACCTCCACGACTCTCGTAGAGGACTAAGCGGACGATAATGAATGGGACATTAGTATTTCCACTGCATTTTACACAATGTCCCAGTTTCCTCCAAATCTGGTTTGTTACATTTACATTACATTTACATTTGGTTATTTAGCAGACGCTTTATCCAAAGCGACTCACAAGTATCCCAACTTGGTTGGGGTCAGATCACAGGGTTGATGCAGCACCCTGGAGCAATGAGGGTTAAGGGTCTTTCTCAAGGACCCACATTAGAAACATCAGTGGAACTGGGATTTGAACTGCCAACCTTCTGATTGATAGTCCAACACCCTAACCACTGAGCTACCACTCCCCTAACATTGTATATTATGGTATTATCTTTTATAAATTCTAAAAAATCCACAATTATTGGACCCTTCACAAAAATTACTGCTCATAAAGCTGGAGAAAAATACCTTGATCCAATTTTTAAAATCTATTTTAAAAGCTGACATTTAAATTTAGCCTCCCTCCTTTAAAATTTAAATCCTATTTACACTGATATTATATCTGGCCTCTTTTTATACACACATTCCATGAGCTATATTATTTGTTCTAGTGTATATAAGCTATTTACTTCAAAGCTAACCTTTATTCAAGTTAATTCCCTCACCAATGTATGTGTAGCAAAGCTAAATTCTGGAGTCTTTTGGTGCAGTCCAACTATAAAATGTGCCAAATCCTAAATCCACTACACAGTAAGACCCCGTTCATGTTTCTTTAAATGTCAAATATATCCTACGTGTATCTCCTTATTTAAACTTTTACTCCGTGCAACATTTCCGACAACCGTATAAACTACAAACAGACCAAAGGTCAGCTGAACAACTACGGACAATGCTGACAGGTCAGAGAAGCGCTGACAACAGAACCGAGCTCAGCATTTCTGTCATCTTCTTGTGTTTCACTTGCCTGATGTCATTCACCATTACAGGCAGGGTGCTTTTAAACTTCTCATTACTCAGTGTGCTTAACAGTGCAAGTTTTACAGCGTTACTCAAAATATCCACCACCTTTCAGACAGGCTCAATGAGCCTTAGTGAAGATTAGTGATTTGGAACAGCTGTTATTTAGCAGACCGATTTTGAAAACACAAATCAAATCACTTTTAACTCACCCCACCCTGCCAGTAGCAGCTGCAATGACCACCATTAATTGTAAGCTACATAAAGTTTTGCCTTGGACAGCTGCTGCTGAAAATCGCTGCCATCAATTTGTTTTTATTCATATTAATAAATTATTCCAAGCAAATATCTTCACACTCTTCAGTCCTGGGACAGCAGAACATGATCCATTTCATACCCTGCATTGCAAAACCTCCGTTCCAGTTGCTAATCCGGCCAAAATACGAAAGCCTCAAAATCCATATCAAAAATACATTTTATTTAGAATAAACATAACAAATGAATACTAATATAATATAACTTTTCATTATCTTTAATCTCTGTCTTACATGCACATTAATACTTTTCTCCATCACATTATACCTTCTTATCGCTTCCTTTTTCACCACATTGGAAATCATGGATGGCGGCTTCCCGTATTTTTTAATGATTTCCTTTTTCAACTCAATCTTCTATGTTTTTTCTTTGATAGACTGCCAGCTCTGGAAACTTTTTTTAGCCACTAATTGTTCCAACAATAATGAGTCAACTTGACTTTTACTTAGCAATGGAAACTTAACGGGGACAATAAGTTTCGTGCATGCCACGTGAGCACGCTGATTCCTTTCAAAGCATTGGCGAAAACAAGAAAACCGAGGACATTTGACGTCAACGAAAAACAGGGTCCACTGTACATGGTGTGCCAGGTTTTAAATGACAGTAACTACTAAAAAGCATGAAAATTGACATATTAGTGACTAATTAAGGTTCAGAGCTGGCAGGATGACTTGGTGGTTAGCATGTTCACTTCTCAGCGCTGGGTGTTGCTGGTTCGAATCCCAATTAGAATGGAGATTCCATGTTCTCCCATCGTGGGTTTTCTCAAGGTTCTCCAGTTTCCTCCCACAGTCCAAAAACATGGATTCAGCTAAATTGGATGCTCCAAATTGCCCTGTAAAGTGTGTTTTTGTGTGTGTGGCTGTGTCAGTAAGTGTGCTCAGCCATGGGTTGGCGCCCTTCCCTGGGTGTATTTGCCCAGCGCCCCAAGGGGTAGATGATTGGGCAGAAAATAATGAATGAAAATGTTTAAAATTCGGTACAGTAATGTAAAAGGTTCATTCATTTATTATCTTCCACACAATCCTCCACTATGGTCGCAAATTTACTCAGGACAGGGTGCCAGTCTATCGCTGGGCACACACTCATTCACACACACAGATTATAGGGGCAATTTAAAGCAGTCAATTTACCTTGAATCCACCTTTTTGGACTGAGAAACCAGAGTAAACGCATGCGGACACGGGGAAAACATGGAATCCTCACCCAGATTGGGATTCGAACTGGGAATCCCCAGCGCAGAGAGGTGAGCGTGCTAACCACTTAGCCCGTAATAAAAAAACAAACAGTAAAAATAATTCATTTAAATGAAGTTTATATTATTGGAGTTAAAAGGTTTTCATGCTAGACTGGTTAACCAGTTAGGGTGCTGTTTTTTAAAAAGCAGCAGCAGAAGGCAAATAGGGCTCCATCTAATTCCTCTCATTAACTCCAATGAAGCATGTTGTAATCCTAGTTCTCCAATTTGTGTGTAAAAATAGAAGGGGTGCAGGACTAACCCCCTGTTTTAAAGTGCATATGGAGGACAGGATTGTCTCAGAACAAAAAATGACTTCAAATTTAAAAAATCAATAATTGAATTATACTTTTTTCATTATGTTTACTGGAAGCAATTACATTTAAAGAATTAATAAAAAAATATATGAACCAAAAAACACAAAAAAATTAAATCTTAACAGAAAAGGCCGGTTGTAATATACAGCTTATTAAAGCATTCATTTATTATCTTTCGCTTAATTCTCCACAAGGGTCACCAATCTAATCGCTGGGCACACAAACACACAGAAACACAGACAATATGGGGCAATATAGAGCAGCCAATTTACCTTGAATCCATGTTTTTAGACTGGAAGGAATCCGAAGAACCCGGGGGAAACCTACACAGACATGGAAACGCCACCCAGATTGGGATTCAAATCAGAAATGTGAGAGGCGAATGTGCTAAGCCACTGTGCCGCCGCTTATGAAGACATGTAGCGTATAAAAGAAGACATAAGTGTATAAATAGATCACTCTTCATTCATACTCTGAATTGCAATGGATGGGGTTTTAAATCAAAACTGATGTGGAAAGACATGAACAGAGCAAAGTAACTTATCAGGAACTATTTAAAAACAACTATTACTCTGGAATAAAGCACAGGTGTTCATAATCATAGTCATAAATTGTTATAAGGCTTTATAACCCAACGTGACATAATGGATTATAATCTGAATTTATTTAAACTTTTAAGTCTTTGGATGTTTAGACATTCTTACTTAAAACAAGATGATTACACCTCACTTAAAGTCTGTAAAGAGCACTTATAAGTTTTTTTAAGTCATTACATGCCACTATGTATGTAGTCTCGAAGAGGTCAATAACAAAAACTCTTAATAAAAAAAAGTATAATCTTATAAGAAAAAATATTTAATTTTGCAATGGTCCTGATTATATGCTATAAGATGTGTATAAAGAAATGCCAATGAATGTTGAATGAAGCACAATCTGTAAAGAAAAAAAAAACACATTTTTTTAAAAAAATCTAATGTTTATTCTGAGGAAGCTGAACATGCAAATAAATCCATAACCTGTAGCTGAACTGACATGAATATGTATTAAAACATGAGTCTGACATTTACCAAGTGCCAATTATATTGACAGTAGATAGAGTGGATTTACAAACAATCAAAACATAATATACACACGCTGATCTAAAATTTAAAAGGTGTAAAGTGTAAACAAGCTGATATCACTGCTGATCAAACATTTATGCTGGAGTTTTTATCATTATCACAAATTTATCATTTTTGATAAAAATCCACATTTGAAAATGGTTCCAAACATCACCCGCTGTTTGAGTTCAAGTAATTATTTATATAGCGCTTTTTACAACATTGCATTGTCACAAAGTAGCTTTACAGAGTTTAAGCCTGAACCCCCAAAGAGCAAGCCAAAGCGACAGTGGCAAGAAAAAAACTTCCTGTTATGAGGTTCTTAGTTATATTTTAGGAAGAAACCTTGGGAGGACCAAGGCTCAGTGAGGGACTCATCCTCCTTGAGCGGCCAGGTAGCAACACAGTAGGACAGCCATGTACGGATTGTGTATCGATTAGTCCATGTGTCCATATATGTCGATATTTAACAATGGTAAAAATTAGGAGTCCAAACTATATGAGGCGCCGGAAACCTGTTTCAGACGAGTATTCATTTCGGATACAGTGTTTTTTACAAGTACGAGCATGAAACAAGTAAAACTCATCAATATCGTGCTCGTGCTGAAGGAAAATCCTCATTGGGTAATTGACTGTTTTTACGATCTGTGATTGGCCAGTCACATTGAGCGCCCGGCCCTCTGCCGGAGCTGTGCCTGCCTCATTCTTGACTCCCACACACACAGACAGTGACTGACCCCTTGTTACTCTTTTTAATCAGTGCTCCTTAGTTTTTTTTAGCATGCTTCTTGTTTTGGTTTGTATGAACGTTCTCAACTCCAGTTGGGTTTTTTATTATTTTTTTATTTATTTATTTTTCCTTTTTCTGCTTTCTCCAAGTTTGGCTGGTGGCGAAAGTTAAGTTGGAATCCGGTGCTTACTTTTGTGATCAAAAATATTGAATTGAATCTCAAATGTAAGGCTGTTCTGTAAATCGTTTTTAAATAAACAATCCATACAGCAACTTCAGATCAATTTTAGTCTGAAAATAAATCCAGCTTTAACCCCCACCCACTTCCTGTTGAACAATACTTTTCGGGTTATACCACACCCACTTTCAGATTAGGCCCCGCCTATTACAGTACAGATCATTTAGATGGTTGTTCAGATATGGATACAGATAGTGCTGTACTCCCTCATCCCTAATGCTTATGTCGTATCACTTAATTGACCCACATGATGGAGCTGACATGGAGTCACTTCATCAAGCTTTCTCAACCCTGATGAAATTCCATAGGTTGGTGTAAAAAAAAAAAAAATAAAAAAAAAAAAAAAAAAAAAAAAAAATCACTGTAATATTTTAGTAAAAGCTGATCCAGACAGGTCTTTCCACATATATCCAGTTATTTAGCAACAGTGGTTTGAAATTGGGCTACGGAAGCACTGGACTGCATTCTTTTTCCTTAGAGCTTCATAGGCTTGGCAGTGGTTTCAAATTGCAGGACTGTTACCGTTGATAACGGCACAGCTATGTACATTTTCAACGGGCCTTTTTTAAAAGTGCTCCAGTAACCACATGGAGAGAATTTGGGATATGTGGCAAACATCCATTTCCGCCTCACTACTGTGATTTTTTTACTCCTGGAAACTTTCTACTCATACATACTCCAGTGGGTAAGCAATCTGATATAAAATCCATTCTTTCCCACCAACTATCCGAAATGTGTGCATGAAAAATGTGTGCTATGATACTTTTTCATCCTATAATATAAAATTTTTCGTAACTACATTCCGTAATTAAATGTTATGATCAATGTATTTATTAACTGAGTTAATCCATCGTGTATGATTCTTCTTATGGCTAATTACTTTATGTTGAACACTCATTTGTTATTAAACTTGTAAGCAAATGTGTATAATGTATGCTTTTTTTTTTTGGTTAATTATTTGTCAATGAGTTTGATTTCTGTAAAACTGCCTTCTGACAATTCCTTATAACAAAGAAGCTAATTGAGTTGACTTTGCCATTAGCTATTACTATATTAGTACTACATGCAAAATGCTGTTACTGTGCCCATTTTATTAATAACCCCATCCCACCACTGGCCCTCCCACTGCTGCCTAAGGAGGCCTGCAACTGTCATATTCTCCTTCACATATGCACCTCCAGCTTCCTGTTACACCCTTTCTTTCCCCAGATACAGACATACCCACACACATGCACTGCCAAAGCGGGCACCGATACAATCTCGTAGAGGTCACTGTTACAGTATCATTAAGAAATCCCCATTCCACTTCTTTCCGTTTAACACACATTACCAATTCTTTTAGTGTGATGGATTACTTTTGGTAATGCCTGTATAAAGGAACACACACACAATCAAAGCAATTATATGCTATACACTGGGTGCATTTGTATGTGTTCCGCTATTAAAGGCTTTCCCTGCATGCTTTATTATTATCATTTATCATCATTAAGCCATCAACAAGCAAACATTTATTAACATATTTGTCACGGTATAATTTAAAGATTAACGATTCTTAGCTTTCATATCCTTCACTGTAGGGTAAACAAAAAAAAATATATAAAGACATACATTAGGTAACTGGTGGAAAAAACATGTTTTGGAATTAAAAATATATATATATATATATATATATATATATATATATTTTGTTAATACAAATTAGGATTTAGTATTTCAAAAAGTGTTTTTGCTAACTTTTATTTATTTAGCTACCATTATGATACGCATTTCACTTTTTAGCCGGTGCTTCTTATTCTTTTGCCTTTTAGTCACCAACAGGCGATAGCAACCCTCTCAACCACTCTTTGCAGTTCTTAGATCACATATGCAAAGAGGTCAAAGCTACATGCAGTTACCATATAACCAGAGGCATTATTCCGAGACGGCCAATTAATTCAATAATTAAAGCTTATTCGGAAAACGAAAGCAATCAGCATTCTGACTTTCCCTTTAAGGTCATTCATTTTGACATATAATGAAAATTACCTGCATCCAGCTATGCCGTATGAGCTCAGCTTAAGGGACAGATTCTGTAATTATACCCATGCCCTTGGAATAAGCATTTTTAATATATACACACTGAAGTTAAAAAGTCAATGCACACTTTTACATTCATTCATTATCTTCTGCTTATTTCTTTGAGGGTCATGGGGGTGTTCCTGATGCCCATCCAGGGGAGAACGTCTTGGGCACTGCCCAGATACATCCAGGACAGGGCGCCAGTTCATCACTGGGTACACACTCACAGTCACACACGCACACACTATACAGGGCAATGTAGAGCATTCAATTTACTGTGGAAGGAAACCGGAGACCCCGGAGGAAACCCACACAGACATGGGGAGAACATGGAAACTCCACCCAGATTGGGATCCGAATCGGGAATCTCCAGCCCTGAGAGGCGAAGGTGCTAACCGCTAAGTCACTGTGTCGCCCAATGCACACTTTTTAAGCAAGAATGTTTGAAGACCCAGAATTCATTTATCTTTGAAGGAAAAGAAGGCATAAAGTATAACATGGCCAGAGACTTTTCACCGCTAGTCATGCGGTACACGTTGGTGTTGCATGCGGCTCTAACTTGAATAGTGGCGCATGTGCACCTGTGATTGGCTACAACTGCATCAGAAAACAATTTTGTTCCTATTTTAAAGCTGTTAAATAATCCTTGTTGGACCTTATTTTGGTATTTGGACACCATCATGCATTGCGTCAATTTGGATTAGTGCTTTCAGTCTTCGCTCACATATTAAAGCACGAAAGCACGAGAAGGCGTGCATTATTGTGAATAAAACATGCTAAGGAGGTGTTATTAGCATTAGGTGTTGGTAAGGAGGTTTATTTACAATAATGCACAACCTCAAGTGCCTTTGCTTTTATAAACCGTAACCAAAATACCATAATAAAAAAAAAACAAAGTTTGAATCATAAATGCGTTGACTGAAAGAAAAATTGCTAATAAACTCATCTTCCACGACATAATCCAGTCTGTTTCATAAAACGAACCCTACGCATTTTCAGTGTCTTAAACAATGAAATACTGCCATCTAGTGGCCAAATTTCAGAACACAGTTCATGAAAAACATACAGAAAATAATATAATTTATACTTCCCATTTGTACGAAAGTGAAGCATTTAGAGTTGTGGGATATTGTGAATAATGTCACGGCTAGACAAGCGGCTCAGCCAATCAGATTTCAGGACTGGAACTATCCGTTTTATAAGCATTAAACCAATCTGCCAATCCCAATATAGAACAAATTATTTAAATGTCATTGTGCTAAATAACACTGAGTATAAAAAGCTATTCATTGAACATTAAGTTGAACACAATGTAAATTCTATTATACCCAACAAAAGCAATTAAACAACCCAACCCCTTAGGCAAAACATGAGGGACCCACTTAGTTAGATATATGGAATTTTGCAACAAAGAAAGCGGTCTTGGAGAATAAAATCTGTTATAATTAAAGTAAAGACAGATGATAAACTGTTGTTTCCCACAAAAGTCTTTGTTGGGCTGTCTCACCTTATCCTATCTCTTCTGTCTCTTCCCAAACCAGCTTTGTATAACTTTTTGGGAATGGAAAATGAGATTTCTTACTACTTACTTAAAACACATCCCCAGAAGATTGACATGACGGCTATGACGGTTGACAAAAGATGTGAACAGAGCAAGAGGAGTTAATAAAGTGAGCAAAAAAATCTAAACAAAAAAGCAGTCTGGTGAGTCCAAAAGAGGCGAAGGGCAAGTGGAGAGAGGGAATCAATTTCCGGAGTACTGTGCAGCCTGTTAATTCAGGCCTCACTAAAAGATTGTGTGTAAGAGCGACTACTGTTGAGACAAACACACACACACACAAACGCACAATGCCCTTCACTCTCTCACTTACTGGAGAGCTGACGGTCACTATCTGGCAGCCCTGATCTGTGATATAGGGCAAAGGGCTCCGTCTCATTGTACCTTAGACCTACAGCCACCATTTGAAAACCTAAACTTTAGCTCAGCTCAGTCCCTGCAGTCAATTTGTGCAGCCACTATTGCAGAAAGCAAGTTAGTTCTCTACATTACAACTTTTTAAGTTGCAGAGAGCTCACCGAGTCAGAAGCAGCTCAATGAGTCAGGGGCTGGATCAGGCTATTGATCTCGATCCTATTTACTGCCAGTGTCAGTAAAAAGTTGCTGCCAAAAGCATAGCTGAATAAGTCTTCAGTACATTTAGTTGATGCTTTTAGACTTAACGGATAAAAAACAGAAGGCTTAGGGTGTTCTCTGACCATATTACTGGCTAATGCTAGAAACGGCTCACAAACAGCGAAACAAACGGCGATCAGAGCAATTCTGGGATAATAGTAGAAAAAAAACGACTACAATAAAGCATATGTGCTTCTCATTATGTATCTTCAAATTGTAGTGCAGTTTCAAATGCTTTTGTTTTGTGTTCAAACCTTTGGACCCACTATTTGTCATTACATGTAAATAATTGATTTAAAGGCATAGAAGTCAGCATTTCCCTCATGATTTATAGTCCATATGACAGCAATTATTTGAAAATCTTACAACACTCCTTTTAGGATGCTCACTTAGTGCTAATTGGAAGTGTTAAACCGCTTTTGGAGCAAGATTTAATGGATGAGTAATGGAAGATCTGATGTGATTTGCTAGCCTAAGTAGCATGATGGCGGTTACTTCTTTTTAAAGCACAAATTAAAGTCTGATTTAATGCATTACACGCTGCTACATCAACAATTCAAGCTTAGCACACTCTGATTTTTGATCCCTGTACTTCCTCACAGGGGCAAATTATTGCTTCATCGTGTGTGCAGTTTACTCTTCTAAGAAAAAATGATGTAGACGTCAGACATCACTTATGGAATACATGGAATTGGCCGTATGTGCGACTCCACAACGATTTTTAGCCTATATAATATGTTGCACTTAATTCACTCACATAAACTAAATGATTTATTAATTTTCACTGTAATTGTGTATGAGACAAATTTGATTTGTATGGTTGTGTAACTGAATATAAAGGATACACATGCTTGAGTGATTTAGTGTTTTCTCATTTATCACCTCAGTAGTCTTCCGAAGACGCTCCTACAGGCTAAATTCATTACTGACAAAATTCCATAATTATGGAGGCCTTAATTGAATGGTGGTGGGAGCGTA
Source organism: Xyliphius kryptos (assembly GCA_025769995.1). Classification (NCBI taxonomy): domain Eukaryota; kingdom Metazoa; phylum Chordata; class Actinopteri; order Siluriformes; family Aspredinidae; genus Xyliphius; species Xyliphius kryptos. The sequence continues at coordinate 3,556 of JAOUQT010303941.1, read as the reverse complement.
TTTTTGGAAAGCTTACAACGGAATAAAACATTTTAAAAGATGGCAAACTGTAAAGTAAATAGACTGTGAAGTAAAAAGTGTTGACAAAACCTGCAATAAAACTTAATTAGATCCACCGCGCTCGCCAGAATCCCTATGCTTAACCTGACCTGTTTATCGCTTTGAAAATTTGTCAACTTTAAATTGAAATGCAAATGGGCGGCAAAGTGGCTTAATGGTTTGCACGTTCGCCGCTCAGTGCTGTGGCTCCTGGATCGAATCCCAATCTGGGTGTCCGCTTGGGTTTCCGGATTTTCCAGTTTCCTCTCGCTGTCCAGAAACATGGATTCAAGATAAATTGAATGCTCCAAATTGCCCCATATAGTGTGTGTTTGTGATCGAGTGTGGCCTGCGATGGATTGGCACCCTGTCCTGGGTGTATCTGCACAGCACTCGAGACATTCTCACCTGGATGGGCATGGGGAGCCCCACCATGACCCTAGTAGAGGATTAAGAGGATGAATGAATGATTGAAATGCAAACTTGGTCATAAGTGCCAGACAAAACTACCAATTAAATACAAAATTAATATGTTATAGGAGATTGTCTAAATAATTTGTCATAAAGAGTTAAATTTCATACGGTTGCTGCCATCTGAAAGCATTTACAAACTAGAAAGAAAAGCGAGCCATCAATATCTTTTAACACACTATTGATTTTCAAACACTTTCCCTTTCAACAGATTCAATCTTTTTTTTCTTTACTGGAGCAATTAATTTGCCATGTGTGCGGTTTCGTGCACCAAACCCATGAGTTCTTGCAAATAGCCTACAGAGTTCAAGAAATATTCTTAAGTGGCACTAAGAAAGTTCATTCCCGTGAGCAAAATACAAGATCTAAACACAGAACACTTTATGAATATAAAAACTATGACCACTAGAAATTCCCTAGCCGCTTTATTTATTTATTTATTATAATTCTACTGTAATGTTACTACTTTTGCCAGAACAATAGGAGGGGCAGAGATCAGAAGTCAATTAAATCATTTATAAAATTTTTAATTTGGGCTGGTTGATGAAACTGCAGACTTAACAATCCAATGAACGAGACATTTCTAGACAAAACTCTCTCCTCCCTCTCTCAAATTCTTGCCTCTTTTTTAAAAAAAAAAAAGCACAAACAACTAATGCAAACATGTCCCAGGTGAAATTACCTCACATGATTCCTTAAATCTGCCTCTCATTCACAGATCTGTGCATAATCGCAGCTTCACGTCACAAACAATAATAAAAAAAAGTATTTGCTCACCCATCGAAATTAGATCAGGTGTTCAAATCACTTGCATGGCCACAGGTGTATAAAATAAAGCACCTAGGCATGTTTTTACAAACATTCGTGAAAGAATGGGTCGCTCTCAGGAGCTTCGTGAATTCCAGTGTGAAGCTGGAATAGGACGCCACCTGTGCAGCAAATCCAGTCATGAAATTCCCTCGCGCCTAAATATTCCACATTCAACTGTCAGCTGTATTATAAGAAAATGGAAGTATTTGGGAACGCCCGAAACTCGGCCACAAGTGGTAGGTCACGTAAGCTGATGGAGCGGGGTCAGAGGATGCTGACGCGAATAGTGGGAAGGGGGTCAATGACTTTTCCCCCAAAGTCACTCACAACAGAACTCCAAACTTTATGGGGAGAACATTGCACAGAGAACTTCAAAGAAATGGTTTCCATGGCTGAGCCGCTGCATCCAAGCAATACATCACCAAGCACAATGCAAAGCATCAGATGCAGTGGTGTAAAGCAGGCAGTCACTGGACTCTAGAGCAATGGAGACGGATTCTCTGGAGTGACAAAACGCGCTTCTCCATCTGGCAATCTGATGGATGGGTCTAGGTTTGGCAATGGCCAGGAGAGCGGTACTTGTCTGACAGCATTGTGCCAAGTATAAAGTTTGGTGGGGGGTGTTCTGGTATGCGTTTGTAAATCAGGAGCTGGGCTTGGCTCCATAGTTCCAGTGAAAGGAACGACGAATGCTTCAGCATACCAAGACATTTTGGACTATTCCATGCTCCCAACTTTGTGGGAACCATTTGGAGCCGGCCCCTTCCTCTTCCAACATGACCGTGCACCAGGGCACAAAGCAAGGTCCATAAAGACCCAAGTCCGGTGTCAATGAACTTGACTGGCCTACACAGAGTTCTAACTTTTAACCGATAGAACATCTTCGGGATGAATTAGAGAGGAAAATGACAGCCAGGCCTTCTTATCCAACATCAATGTGTGACCTCACAAATGCGCTTCTAGATGATTGGTTAAAAATCCCCATGAACACTCTTTGAACTTTGATCAGAACGGTTTCAATATTTCAAGTATTTCGATAAACTTAACTGATTTTTGTGTCCAGTGATTTTCTGTCTCAAATGTTTGGGTCTGGTACCCCAGAGCCTTCCACAAAATAAAAAAGCATGAAGCTGTGCTTGGCATGAAGCTGTGCTGTTGATTATTTCACTGCGTGTTTCAGGTGCATTATACCGCTCATCTTTATTCACAATCACTCTCGGTTTAAGGCCATGTGCTGAATAAATAATGTAGTCTGCATTTTATTCAAGACACAAAACTGAGGGGAATTTGGCAACCAAAATAATCTATGGGAAATGTAATGATCGGTTAGATTTGTCAGTGATTATTTTAAATGAACTGAATGTTCCCGTTGCACATTGTTTAGGCTTGAAACAGCTTCCTTAATGAACTGTACTCGAAAGAATACAGCGATTTTGTTGTACAGAAAATGATGTGAACCGATTTTACACTGGGCGGTTGTGACTCAGTGTGAAAGGAGTTTTATTATCAATTGGAAAGTTGAATGTTTAAAACAAAGTGCACCAAGTAACCACGGTTGGCCTCTGTGAGCAATGGCTTGAACCCTGTATTCTCTGGGGGAATGGATTCCTCTCTAGTGACTTGAATAAGAAAGGTCAGATTGGAATTCATGTGACTTGTTGCCAGCCCGCTTAGTGCGTTTTTATCACAAGTCGGCAGAGTCAGAGCTCAGATTCAACATCTTGTACTCAAACACGTCTGTGCGGCAAAATCTGCCATCTGGCTTTGTTTTTTTCTTTCTTGACCCGATCATGTCCAACTGATAAATTGTTTAATCCACCAGAACAAAAATGTGCTACATACATGACCTATTCGAGTTGGCAATGAATTTGACATGTATTTAAGTCACACAACTGGTTTGAAACATAGCAATGTGCACATGCAGAGCAATTCAGAGGACACACGCATTTACATTACATACAGTTACAAGTACTATTTCTAATGTAAGCCATCAAGAAAACCATAACTATCTGAATCTAACTAAAGACATCTCGTCTAACACTAAAATTGTAACATTCAAACAAGAAAAACTTGAGTCAAATTATTACTAGAGACAACAACAATCAATAAAATAACTATTATATATACACTGCTCAAAAAAAAAAGTTGAAAATCTAAATATAAAAATGAACAAAATGTAAATTAAAATGATTATCCCATGGAGGTCTGGATTTGGAATCCTACTCAAAATCAAAGT
>JAOUQT010303931.1:0-15730 GCA_025769995.1 Xyliphius kryptos | reverse complement strand
CCCCACACACACACACACACACTTTCTCTCTCCCCTTCTCTTTCTTTTCCACCCATGACTTGTTAAATGTCAGAGGTTCATACATTTTCAAGGCTACATATCCTAATTAGGGTCACAGGGTTCCGGGGCCTGTCCCAGAGGTCAGAAGTGGTTAAAGGCAGGAAATCAACAACAACTCATTAACTTTAATTAAGTATGCTTTTGGACTTTGATTAAAAAAAACAACAACAACTATGGAATGCCTTGAGGAAAGCAGCACAGACATTATAAGAACAAAACTCCACACAGAATATTCATTCGTGTAGGTCTTTATACATTAAAACTCCCTAAAGTTTTTTTTTTTTTTGCAGATGGAAGCCTTGAAATGAGGGACACCCAGCAGGATGATGTGAACTAGTGCCGTAGAATAATAATGTACAGGGTTATATATGCATAAGGGAGTGAGTACATCATGCGGGTTCCGTCAAAAAAGCCTCAAAAATGATGCGCTGACTCTTTTTGTGGTAATTGAACTCAGGACCTTCTTGATTTGAGGTGACAGCAGTAACAATACCATCCTAAATTTGACCCTTTAAAATTAAGTTGTGAAAACAGTACAGGACATTTAACGATGATGAGGTCATGTGATTCGAAGCTGTAAAAGGACAGAATGAAGAGCGGCTTGGTACATTTTGAGAAAAGGTTCAATTTAGCAGCTTTTTTTTTTAGTTAAAACATTGCTTCCATTAGAAGTGGATATTTGTCCACATTTCTGGCCTGTCCTAGTTTTTTTTATCCATCTCTTAATCATCTTTCCATTGTGTGTTTGACGTTGTGGTAATCTGCTCTGTAAGTTCAAGTTTAGACTCGTCGTTATGCTCTCTCTCTCTCTCTCTATTACGCTTCTTTATGACACCTCGCTAGCAGTGAAGCGTTTTTCGTTAGGAAACCAAAGACCTGTGAGAACAGGACCTAGCAGTGCCTACAGGAACTACCTGTTTACACACCTCTACAGTTCGCAGTGTGTCAGGTCCTTCTGATCTGGACGCTGGTAGTAATATGGAAATGAGTGTGTGCAGCTGGGGAGGTGTACACGGACGCTGACGGTTTGATCCGGCACACGGTTTTTCAGTCAGTCAGCAGTCCTGCGTTTTTGTTTACCAGTGTGTTGACTCAGTCAATCCTCGTTTTGTTGGTGACTCAAAGCTTCTTCAGCTCGTCATCCAACACCGCGCTGTGAGTCGTACGAGAATCGCCACACACGGAGCGATAATCAGGCTAACATCAGCGCAACCATACAGGCCTTGTTATGAAACCAACAGCGCTTTGGTTTCATAACAAGTTCATGTTGGATATATGAACGTGTTATTATGTGACCAACATCTTCTATGAAACAGAATTGTGGTACATCGTAAGTATGGTTGTTCTGTTTCCCTACATTTTTTTTAAAACATTTCCTAAAACATTGGGTTTAAAGCTCTTTATGATTAGGGCCTTCTTCTTTATCTCTATACGTTTTGTCGTACTCCGAGGCCTTCATCCGAAGTTTTACTATCCATTCCTCGGGTCCGTATGTCTGCTCAAGGTCTCTGGATTTCTCTACCGCCCCATATTCGTACCATTGAGTCGTTTGTTAATTCACTGTTCTGTTTTATTATTGGTTCTTGTTTGTCATGTGACAGGGTCTTTTGTTTTATATACTCTCTGTTTCTGTTCTGTTCGTCCCTATCCTTGGTCATTTTATGTTACGCGTGTCGGTTCCCTTTGTTTTGTATTTAGTGTTTTGGCCGTTCATTTTTAAATGCCTCATTCCTCAACCTGGCAACCTGGCTCTTTCTTGCACTGAGTAGTGCTCGCTCAGGTTCTGGTGGGCATTCGTAACCACCCCCCCCCCACACACACACAATTAAAATTACACAATTCTGGAGCACATACTTACAGAAATTAAATATAAAAGTAATGGTGTTATTTACAGGGAATGGAACTGTCACAGTGATAATGATATACAAGTATGGATACACCTTGATAAAATGGAAGTGGTTGCTGATACGTAGCGCCACCATTTTGGATTTAATTTTACTGTTTTCAATAGGAAGGGGGTCATGTGACACATCAAACACGTAGAGAATTGCACAAGAAAAACAACGGTGTGCTCATTTTTAAAGTGGCGTAATTCATTATCAAGTTATTAACATGCCTGTGACATGGAGCAACGACAGTAACCCACTAAAGGATGTACTCAAAGTGCTGCCCATTCTGTTGAATTGTCAACATAAATCTCTTCTCCCACTCTTAACACACAGATAGCAATACAGCAGAAGTTTGTTAACTGTGGCATGGAAGATGGGTATTTTCGTAGGGTTTCTTGCATTGAAGTCTGCTGCACTGACCCGGGTACTGCGTACACCAGATATCAGCACGTCTGTCTGTTCCTCGTCAGTTAACCTCTGCTACATGTCCATGGCTGTAACAATAAGAAACATGTGAATACTCGATAATGAATAAAGCCACATTACAAATGAGCACACCATTGTTTTTCTTGTGCAATTTTCAATGTGTTTGATGTGTCACATGACCCCCTTCCCATTTAAAAAATGTAAAGTTGAATCCAAAATTGCGGCTTTGCAGAGGCCTGCCATGAGCTTCACCCGGCCTCAAAGGTTTCCCCCTTCCGTGTACTAATATGCCATAAACAGTAAGTTGATATCATCAACCACTTCCATTTAATCATGGTGTATCTATACTTATGGCCCATCCTTTAGTAGTATTTTAGTATACATTATTGCACCATGGTATTTTTTTTTTATCAGAAATAGTTAAATATTGCATAGTGGGTAGGTAATAACTATCTGTATTGAGATTTAAATAGTGCCAGTAGGTGGGTTAATAAAGTGGGCGGCACGGGGGCTTAGCACGTTAATCTCTCAGCGCCGGGGATCGAATCCTGATTTTCCATGTTCTCTCCACTTTCCTGCCACAGTTCAAAAACATGGACTTAAGGTGAATCGTCTGCTCTAAATTGTCTTCATAGTCTGTGTTTCCCAAGCTCGGTAGAGGGTGAGGGTTGTGTCAGGAAGGAGATTCGAAGTAAAACATTTGGCCAAGCCTAATGACCATCGCTGTGGCGTCCCCTGGATAATGACAGGTAAAACACAGAAAGAAGAAGATGTAGAGGTGTGTCAATAAAGTGTGGTCAGTCAAGTAAATATAATATACATGTGTCTGTTTGTCCTTGATCACCTCAATTGTATGGGTTAATAATCTCAACAACACATTACCTGTTACCTCATATGGACATATTGAGACATGTACGCATTTACAAGAACGTTCACAACATCCCGTTCTAAGTTGTGAGATCAGGCACTGATGTTGGAGAAGAGAACCTGGCTCGGAGTCTCAGTTCTAATTCCATTAACTCTATCAACACAACATCTTGTGTTATGGCTGAAACAAAAAGCAGCATCACATCAGATCAGTTATTTGATACAGGACCACAAACCTGATCAAACATGAGAACGAACCACATCAGTTTCCGTGAGGAGTCAGTGGGAGGAGGATCAGAAACACCTTCAGTTCACAGCTTTACTCAGTTTAAAGGGCTTGGATTTCTTGTGACTTTGATTTAGATGTCATCCAGTTCTTCATGTTTCAGTGTGAACTAGGTTTCCCATCAAATGACGGTACACTGATTGCAGAGTAAATCCCCCAATGACAACTGAGGAAAAATGGAAAAAGTACCATAAATGTATATAGTTCCGCATTAGAATACTTAATTGATCCCTGTGGGAAAATTGCAGATGGTGCAAGTTGTGTAATGTACAGAAATGTATATAAAAGGAATGAAGAGAAAAAAAACATCAACTATAGAGCTTAATAAAGCAGAGGACAAAATGCAGCACTAGAATTAGGAAGAAAATACAAGTAAAGTGCCAATGGCAGGGGAGACATATATTGCACAAGTTATTAGATATAACTATGATATTGTGTTTATTGCACATATATAAAAGATTGTGTACTACAGTATATACACTATAGGCCCTTTCCAAAAATGAAAATGTAAAAGTAAAATAATAATTCCATTCAAAAAGTTAAACTTTCTTAGATTATAGGTTCAGGGCCCACAATTTAAACAATTTCAAGTATTTTTAGTATTTGAGTTTCCAGCTCATTAAAACGAAGACAGGAATAAAAAAAGAGAATTCTATGGAAAAATCAGTCCAAATTTTGCAGCAGGGCATTAATGTTTTAAACTGAGTGTGGCACACTAATCATCTACTAAACAGTAGAGGTGAGAAACAGAATACAAACTGCTTGAGGTCCAGTGTGAAATCTCCATGGTCAGTCAGTTATGGGGCAATGCCCATGCCGCCAGAAGCACCATCGTCTGGGTGTTATGGAAGTCCAGATTTCCTTGATGCTTGCTGTCAGCTTTTCTTTGTTGTTGGGTCTAGTATCCCTCTAGAGAATACTCCATAGATTCTTGAGGGGTCGAGCAAGTTGGCTGACCAGTCATGCACTGTGATGGGTAGGGTTGAGGTCCTGCTGGAAGATGAGATCCATAATATTTCCATAGTTATATTATACATGAAGTGAAAACTTTTATGTTTTGATTACACAGTTTGATGTCCACAGGTAGTAATAACCTCCTGTGGTGTTCTGTGATGCATTTGTGTAGAATGAGTCCTTCACTAAATGTGTTTCTGTATCTTACCAGTGTGTGGTACAGCAGGTGGGAGCTCTACACAAGGCTGCTGACTGCCTGCCTTCGGCCTGCTGCCCCAGCATGCAAAAGCATAAAATCGCACTTGCCACCACAGACTTGTAAAACTTCCTGAGCAAAGTGCTGCAAATGTTAAAGGACCTCAGAAAGGTAGAAACGACATTGGCCCTTCCTGTAGAACGTTTTGGTGTTTTTAAGTTCTCTGGGAAGCTTCTCAATCTTTAGTTATTTTTTTAGTAAATTCACAGAATCGTTTAGTCTAAAATCAAGTTGCAAGGGATGGCTAGTAAAAGCATGATCATACACAACATCCTACGTCGTTTAATGCAAAGAGTAAGGTCTGGTGTCCTATGAACCGTGAGGACTATGAATCCTGGGCTGGGCTTTTTGAAATCTTTTGCAAACTCTCACGTCAAATCTGTACATCTGGAAATGTAAGACTGACTTCTTGAAGTGTTCCTATCGAGTGACAGCTCAGCAGATTAGCTGATAATTCCACTGATAACCCTCTAATGCAGCTGGGATTAAATCGGTCCACATGCCACTGTGAAAGTGGGGTTGCATCTGAGATTGTGGTGGGCTTGAAGAAGTGCACTTAAAAGGCCATGATAAGAAAGGTTGCCTGGACACTATATTCACTTGCATTTCTCCACTTGCTTTGTTTATTTTTTTATCGATTTAACTATCAACTATTTTATTGATTAGTCAACTTGTCTAAACGTTTAGGGTTTGGTAGAAGTCAGTCTCTTTTAATGGATGAAACACAAATAGAAACTTAAGGTGGCTTTGAGAAGTGAGTTTCAGGTCCTGCTGTGATACGCCATTAAAGATTTGCCGACTGTGCAAATGACCTTTTTGTCTTTAGCCAGTTTGAAGTAGCTCCATACTTTTGTGAAGCTATACTTCATGTCTTTTGACTTTGCTGCAGCTGCTATTTTTTTTTTGCTGACCAATGACTAGAGACTTACTGTTGTCATGCACGTTGAGGAAAAACATTATAGGAATCAAAATGGAACATTAATAAATATCAAAAAATAAAAACAAACTTAAAATATTGATGTGTGTTCAGTGTTTTCGTCAAGCAATCGTGGCAGCCTTACTTTATAGCCCATCATCAACCAGACATGATGCATGAGGTTTAGCACAAGCTTTGCTCCAAACCAACACTCATGAATATATAATATACACTTTACGTTTGGGTGGCACAGTGGCTTAGTTGTTAGCTTGTTCCCCTCTCAGCTCTGGGGATTTCTTGTTCGAGTCCCAATCTTGGTGGAGTTTTCATGTTCTCCCTCTGTCTGCATGGATTTTCTCCAAGTTCCCAGGTTTCCTCCCACAGTCTAAAAACATGGATTCAAGGTAAATTGGCTGCTCTATTTTGCTCCATAGAGTGTGTGTTTGTGTGTGGCTGTGGGACTGAATGTGCCCAGCGATGGGTTGGCGCCGTGTCCTGGGTGTATCTGCCCACCGCCCGAGACGTTCTCCCCCCGCAACCCCTGTAGAGGATTAATCCAGTAGGATACTTTATGCATTGTTGAGGAGGTGAGTAAGTTAAAGAACAGGATGCTTTAGGGTACTCGTGCTGCACTATGGTGGAGAACATGGTACCAACGTGAAATGTGAAGAGCAGTTGTTTTTGAATGAGTGATGGCTTTGGAGTTTAGATATTTCAAATGAAGGTATTAATATAGAGCGAGGCTTGGGGCGATTAAAAATCTGAAATGAATATGTGGAATAAATATAATGTGAGTGATGACTACGGCGTCCATGTGCTTGCTTTCTTACTTGAATTTACCTGTAGATTTTTGAAGGACACAATAAAGAATGACGGAGAGAAGTTTCAGCTTTGTAGGAACTGAGAACCTGGTAGGAAAATGAGAACCTGGTGCCAAATTTTAGCCTTGTGGGTACTCTGGAAGTGGTAGAATTAGTGATGACTCAGTCAGTGAGTAAGGCTTTTTCCTTTTATTAGTATAGATTACTACCTGTATGATAATTTTTTTGCAAGATTCTGGCTTCGTTCTTTGTTTTCTCAAATGTGTCTCGTCAACCCGCCCCGTGTCCTACCCCTCAGGTAAAACTATTTCTTTTTGTTGTTTATTGTTGGTCACGTTTTGCCTCTAAGCTTGCCCCGTGTTTCGTCAGCATCGAGGTCTTTGCTTGACCTTCAGCACTGCATATTTTTGTTCCGTAAGTCCTTATGTTTAGTATTTCTCACTTCCAGCCTTCCGCATTCCTGGGTTTCTTTCTTCTTCATCCTTCAGTCCCCCTCCCTTCCAAAAAGTAAACAAACCTACGGAAAAAAAAGCAAACTTTATTTTCCAGCCAATCTAACTCAGATCGACAGGGAACATCAAAGCAGTCACAATGTATTCCAGGTTTTTTAAGCGGGTTGTTTGTTAATATACCCTCAGAAGGGATTAGTGAAGGCATAAAACACTTTAAAGTCCGGCATCCCAGTGATCTCTTCAACTCCCAGCTCTTGAGAACTTTGAACCGGCCTCCTCGGAACTCATTAAAGATCACCTCATTTGCACTCGGAACTGGGGTGAGAGAAATGACACAGAGAAGAAAACCACGACGGAACTTTAAAATATTCATGAATCTATTTTTAATAAGCTGCTACTTTTTATTGAGAAGAATCAGCAGAGCCGTTGAGCATGCGCAGGAGGAGGGCTTTAAGATCCCACTCTACATGTCTGAGGGTTTTCTTAATACTTCAGAGCTCAACATATAGGCTTCTGGATTTACCTATCCAGGAATCAGAAAACAATTACCACATTGTTGTTCTGCATCAAAAGGTCCGCAGCTGGTCATTAGAACACAGTTAAGAGCTAATATCCTGTGCAGAAAAGCCACAGCTCAAACAGCCATAAGCGTGTGGGTCTGAGGATCATGAGAGCTTCTGCAGATGCTGAATGCCTCAACTGATATTTCCGCTCAGCTGCACAGTGCCAGTGATCTCTTGCTCGGGCTTCCAGACATTTGTCAGAAGTTGTGAGTGTGTATTTCCGAACAGCACATTTCTTTCTTATTTCTCCCGTTGGACCAAGAAGATGCTTTCTTCAAAAAGTGCATCTGTCTTCAAAAACCTTGAACCAAGCCTGCCGTTTATGATGACATAACTATGGATAGATAAAAGCAGTGGATCTGTTTGTTCTGCAAAACCAGTTGCACATCATTTGTGTTGCCAGAAAAGTTTACCTTCTGCAAACAAGCATTCAAAAACAACGTCTGACTTTGTGTAAAATAACGTTACAAGCATTTTGACTCATCACTCCCTTTATAAACAACTAGCAGATGCCAATGCTATGCTACGGTGACAGACTTCATAACAACGTGAAAGTTGAAAGGCAATTGTTTTTGAATGAGTGATGGCTTTGGAGTTTATATATTTCAAATGAATGTATGGAGCAATTAAAAATCTGAAATGAAAATGTGGAATGAATATAATGTGAGCTGTGACTACGGTGTCCACGTACTTACTTTCTTTCTCAAATTTATCAGTAGGGTTTCCAAATACATGATGACAAATGATAGAGCCAAGTTTCAGCTTTGTAGGTGCGTTCGATGACGATAACGAATGAACCATCAAATTTGAGGAAGTGAGAAGTAATTATTTTTTTTAAGGACATGATAAGGAATGAAGGCGCCAAGTTTCAGCCTTGTAGATACTCAGGAAGACCCTGATGTGACAATGGCATTTGATTGCAATAGCAAATGAACATTTGAACATAGGAAAGGGAAAATCCGTTTTTCCAAGGATATGGTAGGTAATCACGATGCCAAATTTCAGATCTGTAGGCACTCGGAAAGACCCCAATGTAACACTGGAGTCTTGTGTTCAATGGCGGTTACAAACAAACCATCGAACGTAGAAAGGTGAAAAGTACTTAGTTTTTCCAAGGTCATAATGGGGAGTCACAATGCCAAATTTCAACCTTGTAGATACTCGGGAAGTGGGAAAATTAGTGATGAGTTAGTGATGGCTTTAACATTAATAGGTATGGATGTTCCGCAGAACTTAGATAATACCTCCATGCACTGACCTGGAACCAGTTTCATTATTTTATTTATGACTGCGGATTATCACCTGCAACCTCTTATATATCCATCATCTAGAAGACCTGACTTCTGTTTATCATTTATATAACACCATACTGTATTCTGGTTACTGTCAGGGGTTCCAAATTTAGCCAGAACCCAGTTTAATTACACCAATTTCCTCTCACCTTCCCAAAAAAAAAATGTGCTGCCCTGGGGTAAAACCGAGCGAATCAGTGAATGTGCGATATCCTGTATCCTGAGTAATGTCCTGTGATGGAGTCCTGTTGAGGATGTTCTTCACAGTTCATGGGAATCACCTTTAATATATTAAAACATGGTTTATTTTCCAGTAATGACTGAAACCTTGTATATAATCTCACTTATTACATCATAAAAACTTTTAAAAGAGCTGTCACAAAACGCAATCCTAAAAAAATCTTATTGGTTGATTTTAAGACATTCTAAAGCTCTTTTTGCCCAAATCTGCAAGCTCTGACTATGCGACTTTAATGTACTTCACAGAACACCGAGCCAAGTCAAAGTCTTCATTTCTCCTGTTTTTTCAGCTTTTTTTTACTAACGACAAGTTGGTGGCACAACCAGTCGCAGCGGCCCCTCGCTCTTTGCTTATGGCGAGAAGTGATATTTCGATTCTCCTGTAGGTCCTGGATATGGTGAAATTGACAAGGCATCTTATATGTCTATGAACCAAAACCAAAAATTAAGCCTTGACTGTAAAATATAAATGCATATAAACAGAACTTAATTTTAACCAGACAATTTTTTGGAGATGTACTGTATATTATTTATTCAAAGATCACTGACTCTCATCTTTAGCTTTTCTTAAGTCCTTAGTTTGTCCTTTATAAATATCCGTGAAATGAGCGACCCTGAGCAGGTTTTTGTGAATATTAATCTTTAAATACAGACTATAATGCCGTGTCTTCTTTCTAAATCACGTTCCCACAAACTCCACTCCTCAAAGCTGATAAGTGTTCCTGCATGTCAGAGGCCCACAGATAAAGAGCTCATTCCTTAGACGACTGTTACCACTTTGGTTTTTGTGCGTCACTATGTTGCCTTACCTACCCTCTCCCCTCCCCAATTCAAACGGTCACTCACGTTCCTGGCGTTCCTTTGTGTAAACCCTGTGTGTTATTGTGTGAGCTATGACGGTCTATCAGTTATAAGCCTTAGTTTTAAGCTGCAGTTTAGGACAGTTCCTGAAATGTAGACAATGAATTCGGACAGCGACGAGAAGACAGTGATGAAGTGTGGGAATGTGCTCCCTTGGCTGGGCAAGAAAAACATTTGGGAGCAATGATGCACGATAAGGGTCCCTAATCATCAGGAAGCCAATGGTTGATTATCCTAGTTACAGAGATAACACCCTGCAGAAAGACAGAAAGGTAGAACCTGGTTTATGCCAAAGGTCACAAACCTGGTTTCAACCCCAGGCTCCAAGAAGAGAGATTCATGGCTGTCGTTGCTGGTGTCGGTATTGCTGTTGGCAGGCCAGACAGCGGCAGGTGATAGCTGTGGCACTCTACTCTCAAATATCCATCTTTATTTTTTTGTTTTACAGACTGCCGGATTTAAACTGATACAGGTTCTTATCTAAAAAAGGTTGAAACAACTCAAATGCGACTTTACTGACCTCATCAAGTGACGATAGTCACGAGTCTTTTCACCAGAGAGCTGAACCATTACCCTCTCTAATCATTTATTTGTTTTAAGCCTCATTAGATCAATAGACCATCAATATCCTGCACAAATACAAACCTGCCTGCTGAAGGTCTCTCTGTTTCTTTTATGTGGCCCTGAATCACAGAGAAGCTTGTTTCTATTTGGGTCTTAGTGGATATAATTAATATTAAATATCCAGTTCACTTTCATAGAACATCTACAGTGGTGTGAAAAAGTGTTTTACCCCTTCCTCATTTCCGATTTTTTTTTTGCATGTTTGTCACACTTAAGTGTTTCGGAACATCAAAACCAATTTAAATAGTGGTCAAAGACAACCCAAGAAAACGCAAAATGCAATTTGTAAATTAAGATGTTTATTATTACAGGAGAAAAAAAATCCAAACCTACATGGCCCTGTTTGAAAAAGTGATTGCCCCTACACCTAATAACTGGTTGGGCCACCCTTAGCGGCAACAACTGCAACCAAGCGTTTGCGATAACTTGCAATAAGTCTTTTACAGCATTCTGGGGCAATTTTGGCCCACTCATCTTTGCAAAATTGTTGTAATTCAGTTACATTAAAGGGTTTTTTAGCATGAACTGCTGTTTTCTGGTCATACCACAGCATCTCAATAGGATTCAGGTCAGGACTTTGACTAGCTCCAAAGTCTTCATTCCCACCCCCCCCTGCCAATCACTTTTTCACACTGGGCCATGAAGGTTTGGATGATTTTTCTCCCTTAATAATCAACACCCCTTACAAATTGCATTTTGAGTTTACTTGTGTTGTCTTTGACTACTATTTAAATTGGTTTGATGTTCCGAAACACAAAAATGCAAAAAAAAAAAAAAAAAAGGTAATGAGGAAGGCAAACAATTTTTTGCACCACTGTACGTATACCTATAAATGCCAAAGCCTTACTCACTGACTCATCACTAATTCTCCCACTTCTTCCCAAATACCTACAAGGCTGAAATTTGGCATTGTGATTCCTTACCATGTCCTTGGAAAAACTAAGTACTTCTCACCTTCATACTTTCAGCAATGCAAGACATCTCTAGGGTCACATTGGGGTCTTCCCGAGTAACTTGGCACCATGATTGCTTAGCTTGTCCTTGGAAAAATGAGTTTTTGCTTTCTCCAAAGCTTTATATATAAACTGTAATCATGTTAATTGCACATTATTTCCATTTTTACCCTGATAATAGACTTCAGAGCAGTAACTTTGAAAAAGCAATAATGTGAAACACGTACAAGTTCCGGTTAAAGGTTTTTATCAAGCTGCCGTTTAATTCTCCAGCTGGGTTTTGCATGTCTGCATTTATCGACCAAAATAGAGTGATCATTCAGAACAGGAAATCAATGTGTGATGCTGTGCATGAAGTCCATGCACACTGAGGTCTGTGCAAACGCAATTTTTAGCTTTGCACTTTTTTTTAACAAAAGAAAGAAAGAAAGAATGAAAAACAGATAACGGTTTTAGCCTTTTGTTCTAAAATAAAATATAAGTTTTATTCTCTTGTTTTTACTAACTAATAACATATTATTTATATATTCATGTAATAGACACATAGTTTTAAAACATATGTTTTAAAATCAGACCTTTTTTTCGAGCATCCTCTTTTATTCTGCCTAGTGTTTAAATTTGGCAGATGACACAGAACCAATGAAACATCAGATCGCTGTGGATCAGTATCACAATTAAAGTTAATTTATTCATGGTTGTATTAATCTGAGCACAGAGTTTAAATCATTTTAATGAACCTGACCCACGAATAAATCGAAGCTGAAGTAAATGCTTATTCCCTTGTAAGAAAAGGCATAAGAAGGTGCTATAAATAGTAAATATGCTTGATTCAGTGATTATAGTTGTTTATTTGGGTTGGAAAGCTCAAAAATAGGACAGGCTCAGGGGGTTAACCTGGTAAATCATGCACCAGTGCTGCTGGTTATCAGATCTCAGCGTTGGTGTTCAGACTCGTCAGGTTTTCATCTTGGGAAACCATCTCTGCTTCTCTAAAAGCAATCTTGTGCTTCCTGGGAGGAACCATGTTCCCGTGACATCACTGCGCCCGAATGCCCTCAGAGTCTTTAAGAACCAGAATACTGTTTCTCCTGAATGCATCGCCGCCCTGCAGCGTCCAAGAGAACTGTCAGCTGGGTTCTGGTTCTCTGTCATCCTTCATTAGTTATGCTTCAGCCTGGAAGAAGTCACGCCCCTCAGTGCAGTGCCGTCATTAAATTTTTTGGGACGGAAACAGCTGTTTGATCATCGATCTGCTTAAATTAGAGCAAAACATTTGGACATCACCACCACAGATGCCCTGATACCCATACACAGAGACATAAACTACTGACACTGAAAGCAGCTTGCATAGTGTGATGTCATAACGCTACATTATTCAATTCACTTACAAACAGGAAGAACTTCATTCAACATATATAAATATATAAAGACCTAATTTTCTTCCTCTCATGTAAACAGTCTTGCAAACTACATTAATTTTGCTTGATTTATTATTATGAGCTGTAAAATTTGGGGAGGGTAAATACGTGGTGATCCTGCGGTGAACTCAACCACTTTTGCTGAATCACCAAGTGGCGCCTGTTCTTCAAAAAAAAAACAATAAACCCAGTTTAGCTGAAGTTCCTCCAGAACCCATTTGAGAGTCCCCCGGAAACATGAACTCCTTTAGAACTGTGAAATCAGTCTCTCAGTTGATGTCCCAATTCATATGACACACGCCAAAGTATATTAATATCAATAAAAAAATATTAAAGTTACTGTTGTAAATCATTGAGGAAATCAGTGCTATGTTGTACAGCTGCAGCCTAACAGGGACATTTCACGTCATAGAACCACAAAATGGGTCCCAAACCACATGAAATGTCTTGGAGAGAGTTTTATGGAACGTCTCTAGACTTTGTGCACAAGAAATTGGGTGAGAAAGACGTTTATTGGCTTTATGGACTAACAAAAGCAAAACTTGAGCTGCTTTATTATAAAACTGGATTTTTTAAATAATTTACAGAAAGTTAATGTTGACCTAAACACTTGGTATTTTGTGCGCTTGGGTTTTTCTGTCCTATATATTGAAAGCCGCATACTGTACAGGTTCTGCTTAAGTTTTTCTCAGTTCTTCTTACGTGTTTTGTAAAATAATCCAGTGTTGGATTCTGGTCTCCATTTAATTAGGAGCTCCGGTATGGAGTGCTTGTCAACCTATTGGTTTTGGATTCCGATTTTTCTTCTTCTTATTATTATTATTATTTTTCTTGGTTAAAACATGTTGGCATCTGTGACCATAAGTCCAAACTTGGAGGATATGTGCAGTTGGTGTATATCTTTTCCAAAGACAAAATTTACACCAACTGGCCTATTATGGGCGCTATAGTGCAGCAAAATGCATTCAGGCTTATGTATTTGCATTTGGCTAATTATCAGACACTTTTATCCAAAGAGACTAACATATAGCCACAACTTGATTGAGGTCGGAACACAGGGTTGATACTCTGGAGCAATAAGGGTTAAGAGTTTTGCTCAAGTACCCACATTGGTAATTTCAGTGGACCTGGGATTTGAACCACTGAGCTACTACGCCCACTTCTTCCTAAGAATTTCCCAGACAACACACAACACTCCAAACAATCACTTTTACAATTTGGACCCATGAGCTACGGCCACTTTTTTTTTTTTTTTTGCATATTAACCTACTTTGGAGAACTAGTCCTAGTTTTCCTGTCAACCCCCTTGTATTTGGTTTAAAAAATCAGCAGAGCGTGCTCTTTAATAATTATCAAAAAACTTGGACTTTTCTATTCTGTCACCATTTATAAAAAAATATAATTTCACACAAACATTCAGCATCAGTCTTTGAGGGGGCCGATTAAATTTGCTGCCCTTTTATCTACTTCTGAATTGTGTTTTATTTTAAGCACTGTGAAAGACGGAGCAGGACGGAGCATGTGAAACTCAAAACAGCTTCTTTCTTTTTGGCAACCTAAGTTAAACATTCTGGCCTAATTATCTGCTTAAGTTTCTCACCGTTATGACCTTTGCCCTCGTGCACACAGCGAGTATATCTGTCATGGTCAGGAAAGTGGTCGTAATGCAGGAGATGCAGTCAGGTTAGAGTCCTGAGAGCAGGAGTCCAAATAACGCTCCATGTGCTTTGTTTATTTTGGGGGTAAAGAGTTTGAAGTTGACGTTTTAGACGTACTATCTGTTGTGTTTATGAAAGCGACCTGTTGGCAAGATTTATATTCTTTATATTCCCTGAGGGAGGTGAGCTGGAGGAGGGCTGCAGGTTCAGGACGTAGCTGGAAATGTTTTCTTATTGTGGTTATACATCATGCCTCTCGCAGTTATTCACTGCGGCATGGCGTGTCATTAATGCTGCCTTAAATAAATATAGACATTTCTGACCCAGTTGGTATTTATAACCAGCATAAAGAAGAGGAACTTTAACAGCTGGTGTTAATAAGTATAATAAGTATTAATGTTGTAAGTCAATTCAGTGATTTTAATTAAAGACAATTCTGAGATTGCAGCTATTCTGTATTAAGGATGCAACAATTCATCATTTTTGCAATCACAATCATAATTAAAAACGTTATAATTAATTAATCATAAGAGCATCTAAACATTGTCATGATGACATATATAAGAAAAACATAGATCATGCCGAATTTTGAATCAAGTGGTATAAAATAAAGTTATATTGCAGCACGTGTCTGTTTTCTTTCTACGCAATATGTAAAATAAAATGTAGTAAAATATTATTTTGTCTTTAATTAAATAAATAACAAGCATAAGTAACTGCGAATCGTTCCTGTCATTTCTGCCACTATTTTGGTAAAGTTGATAATTGCAATAATCGTAATTGTTTCTTAGATCATAATGGTACCATTAAAGTCTGTTATCGTCTCATACTGGACATACAGTGTGCATTCAGCCTGTGTTCCAAATCACATACACGCCTGTTTAAGGCTTTAAAACTTTAACACCACTCATTTACATGTCACTTCCATATTTCACGGGGATTGGCCCCTGTAAAAGAGTTTTAAAAAAAGTTTTTAAATGACAGCAGTTTTTAAGTAACTGCAATAAGTTCAGTCCAATAAACATATTCATCATCATAATCAGTGTTCAGAGTATTAAGATGTTTCTTCAGAGAAATCAAACGTTTTCAGACGCTTCTCACCCAAGACCTTTCAGATTTCTGCCACACACACACACACACACACACACACACACACACACACACACACACACACACACACACACACACACACAC
>JAOUQT010303924.1:0-15732 GCA_025769995.1 Xyliphius kryptos | reverse complement strand
AATGAACGCAGAGCACGGACAAAAGGCTCCGTCCGTATCCGTTTCCGTATTTAACGTTGAGCATAAATGAGCCTTTAAGTCGCTTTGGATAAAAGCGTCTGCTAAATAACTAAATATAATGTAAAATATACGGTTTTATGTATCGGTTCAAGGTAAGCTTGCAGAATCAGCACATAGAGCCAGTGCAGAAATAATTCCTTCACCTGTTGACTTTTTAATGACTAGATGTTTCTGTTGGTTTGGTTGTGGTATTTCTTGGGTTAAGGTGTTTGACTATCAATCTGAAGGTTTGTGAGTTCAAACCCAGGTCCATGAGGTTAACAATGTGTGTCCTTGAGCGAGGCCCTTAACCTTCATTGCTCCCTATGGCCAACACTGTTCTCTGACCCCAATTTAAAAGCCCTTAGAAGAAAAATGAATGTAAATGCAATGGCTTAATACCTAAAACTATAGATTTTATGGAGGGTGCACTTTTATTTCCCCATCAATATATACTATAAAATATATGATTTAGAATCTGGCTATGTTAATAACAAATCCTGATTTCGGCCACAAATGAAAAAAAAGTCAGTGTCATGGCAGACTTGTACCACAGATTCTTAACAGTACTCTTCACATTGTAAGTCCAGTCCTTGAGGGTGTACAGCTGAAGAGCAGAGATAATCAGTGCTATTCTTAGAGAAATGCATGTGCTGAGAAACCGGCTGATGTTCGGAATTCATATACATGTCCCACAAGTCAACTGGCATGTCCAGCTCAAGAATATCCAGCCTTTTTTCAATGTTTTGCCGTTTAAACTTGAACTGAATCATGGTTTTTGTATAGTGGTTAAGAGCAGTGACAGCTGAAGCCATGCAGGTGGCAAAAGAGGTCCAGGCCAATCTGAAGATAAGTAAAGACATGAGGGACCAAAAACCATTATATATACAGTACCATTGCAAGTTTGAACACTTCACCATTTTGTTCCATTGTCTATTTTCTCCACTTTCCATATAGATTGTAGTTTTAGTACTCTGTAGTACATCGGTTTTCTTTGTTTTTGGTAGTTCCCTGTTGGTTCTTTGTTCTCTATTAGTCAGGACCATCATCTATCTGGTATAATTTGGGTGGTGTATTGTTTATTGTCTGATCTGCAGTGACTGATGTAGTGAGGGGGTTTTAGTGCAGCAGTGCTGCTTTAGTTTCATTTAAACACCTGAGAGACTACCGAGATAGGGATAATGCACCAACCAAATATTACCTGCTCTGTGGTGGTACTATAGGGGTCCTAATCATTAGAGAACGGAGTAAGTGGGATTTACAGTATGTAGTGTAGTCTGTATTTGTAGAACTACAAAGTCCATCTTTATGGTAAATAGAATTGATAAAATAAGTAGAACATTTGATTGATGCTGTATGTAAACAATGTTACACAAAGCATAATAAATACTTTTCAAAACAATGCTTTAACTCAAATTATTTTACAAAGAGTTAGCTACATTATTGACATAGTAATAAAAGGCAAAATGGGTAAATGTAGTAAAATAATATAAGATTGAACAGATTAACCCTGAATTTAAAAACATGCAACAAAAACATTTTTTCTACTTACAGATAGGACCAGCTATAGTCCCAGGTCTTTGGTTTCCAGTCCTCTGGACCCAAAATAACTGTAAGCTGAAAAGCCGTCGTAAACATCATATGTGCAACCATACCAAAAAGACCTGCCATAAAAAAATAATAAAGGAAATTAAAAGTGGGGTGACTGTAAATGTCAGTTAATAATCTTTACCACATGAGTGCAGTGTTGCACAATAGTTTCTTGCCATTTTAATCTAGGAATCATATCTGCTTGAAAACTCATTCTTTTCTTTCCTTTGGCATGGAAGTAATACAGTGATCTCGTTGTGCATGACTATAACTGTCATTTAATACATTTAAATGCAAAACTAGCCTTTTTTTTGGTAAACAAATTTATCTGTAAATCCATTTTTCATATTTCATGTTTTGCTTGATCTAAAGAAAAAATTATAAAGAAAATGGTAGAGTAAATCTAGACATTAAATCAGGTTTCATAGTGCTTTATTGTAACTGGTTTCTCCTTAACTACTGACTTGATGTCTTTCATTAGTAAGTGGCTTTGGATAAAGTAGCTGCTAAATAACAAAATGTAAATCTATAGACTTTTGGTCATGTGGACCATCAGTGACACATGAAGGGCAAAAGTAAAATGGGAGTGTGTGTAAACATTGTCCTTAAGGTTTAAAAAAAAAAAAGAAGTGCTATAGCAACTGGCGTTAGAGACCTATGACAACATATGAATAATAACCCAATAATACCTCTTTTGGCTTATGATTCTTTGTGTTTTTAAATTAAATAACTTCATATTTCTTATTAACTGTAATGCTTTTATCTTTTCATTTCTACTGTATTCCTTTTTAAACATCATTGTCTTTTACATGGGACTGTATTTTTCCTATTTCAAAAATATTAGAACTTTAGTTTTGTAATCTGGTCAACATAAGCATTAAATTTTTACTAAAACAGTATGAGCGAGACAAACCAACACAAAGTTCTGCAACAGATTTGGAAAATTGTTTAAACTCAAAGGGTTTAGAAAGGAAGTTAAATAATTCATATGGCATTTTTGTGGAAGATGGTTTTCTAAGATGGTGCAATGTGTTAATCCACTAGGGGCTGGCTGACCTCTATGACCTGTTTGCTAGTTGCATAAATAAGACTCAACTTGTTTCAGGCTTTTAAAAAAACATGTGTCCAGTCAGAGCTGTGCACAAAAAGCCTTTATTTGGACTGAAACCAAGCAAAGAAAATGAACTGGTAATAATGTTGCTGATCCAGGAGAACCAACTCCGAGAGAGAAAATCTACTATTATGTAGGCAGTATGTGATGTGATGCGATTGGTCTTAATTGTGAACAATGTCTTGTAAAAGAACTTTATAATTTACTAAAACATCCACCCGCTAATTTTTTCCTTAAACTTAATACTTTATGTAAGGAAAAGAAATAGCTGAATACAAAACAAAAAATAATAAAGATATGCATACACTATGTTGTCTAAAACTGGGCTTGGTATATCACAAAAATGTATTTACGTGAAGTTAACAATGCATTTTATCTGTGGCCTTCCTAATATGCATTTTTGAATAGTGTTAAAAGGAAAAAAAGGAAAAAACGTTCAACATGGTTGGATACCTGCAAGTGCAGTGACCAGCGCTGCAAAGGCATTTATCTTGAGTCTGTTCATGGAGTTACAACAATGGCACATTTCCATTGCCATGAGTGTGACTCCAGCAAACAGCAGAGAGATGTACAAACACTCACCAACAATACAAAGCCAAAGCACTCCTGATACATAGAGAAAGACAAAGAGGGGAAAAAGAGTGGTTCAAAAGAAATGTTTCATTTTTTTTGTAAAATCTTTTCCTAATAATAAATGATGGGGTTGGAAAACCCCCAGGTCTAAATCTATAACATTTTAATAATTTAAATCACTACCAAAAACACAATTTAGAGAACTTATACCAGTAGTTAGATATAAGTAATCATTTGTTTATCTTCCACTTAATCCTCTACGAGGGTCGCGGGGGGAGAATCTATGGGAGAATGTCTGGGGCAGATACACCCAGGACAGGGGGCCAACCTAGTGCTGGGCTATATAAGTATTTACAAGATTTAAAACAATATAATCTTGTCAGTCATTACTTAACAATGAGGTGTGTGTGTGAGAGAGTGAGGGAGAACAAAAGAGAGAGAATCAAAAAATGACACTGTTTAGTACATGTTCTTTCTTTAAGCTCCTTTTCAATTTTTGTTCTTAAATAGAAATTTTAAGTAATTATTATTGAAACCATTTTTACAGTACATAATGTGATAAAACTTATCACATACTTGTTATTGTTGCTTTTAGTTACACACCTCTTTCATGAGCAGGGACAATCTCCAAAAATTGCCTGCAGGTAAACCCTGAAGTAGAAGAGACAGTTCAGAAGTCTTTACCTCAAAATAAATAAAGAATCATTAAAATGTTTGTTGCTATGCTTTTATAATCTTAAGCGTAGTGAAGTATACTGAGCCATATTATAAATACCCTAAAATGTGCTATTAAGGTTTTTTTTAAAGACCATTTCACATCATAAAGGTAGTTGGATCGATTGATTGAACGATTACTTTATTAATCTCAAGTAATAACATTTGCATAGTACAACAGCCAATGAATTGCAGTACAGTATACGTATCATATTAAGTACCTTAAACTATAAACATGGATTCAAATTAAATATAGATGAAGAGAAAATAAAAATAGAGTCCAGAGCTGAGTTATGCAATACTATACTATCATGGTCTATGAAAACATAATCAAATTAAATGACAAATGGTTATAATATCTTATAGATCTTATCATGTCAGTTGGACCAAGCTTTGTTATACCACACTTTTCACACCACTTTAACTTGTGATCATAAATATACTAATATTGATCTTACCTACTAGGTCCACAGCCTGTTCACAAGAGAACCAAATCCCTGTGTGAAATTTCCTCATAAGAAACTTCTCCTCTCCCGTCTCATAAATATACTGCACCAGACGTGTATTATTGACATCTGTGCTGTTGAAATGGATGCAGTAAGTCTGCTTGACTTTTGCAGGGCCTGTGCAAAATGGCTTCACCACCTTCCTAGTTCCTGCACACCAGCAGCTAGTTGTTACTGCAGACATGGCCATGGCGAAGGCTGTACAGTTGAGGGTAAATGCCAGAAAGACTCTTAATCCATGTTCTTTTCCCATGACTCCTTGATAGATTCATCTGCTTTAGATTCTTGATCTGCAGCTGTACAATTTCTGTGCAAGTCAGAATTTTGAAAACAATCAAATGTGCTCTTTACCTTTCAACAGCCAATAATTACAGAACAGATAAATTATACAGATTATTAATTACCTTAATCAATGTCCATATTATATTCAAGGATTGTGCTCTTCAATGGTTCTGCGTCGTATAAATACAATGTTTAAAAAAATGAAATATCTGTTAGACATTAGATGTTGATTTGTAGCTTTCAAACAGGTTCATCTTAGTTGGTCCACCTGCTTTCGGCTGTCTGTCTCATTTCCTTTGCTGACAGTCTTAGTCAGTTTGGACCTGCCCACTCTTTTTAAAAACACAAATGGCACAGTGTACATGTAGAGGCTTAGGCTGAATTATTTATTTTACCATGGTCATATGAAAGATTATCATACAGATTACTCCTTAATCTGGTCCTGGGTTTTTCTCAGGCCTCAGCCAGAGCCCTCTGCATGCTTTGCCATTTGACTGTTAATGAGGTCTATAAAGTCCAATAAATGGTGAATTTAGAATAAATTAGATTTACAAAGGTTCAAATGCTAATGTAGCTGCTAAATTGCTCTTAAATGATTATACAAGTGTTTAAGTGTAAAATAGACCCAGTTGTTGTATGGTATCCATTCAAGCCATCATGCATCTAATTATAAAAAGGGTACTTAAAAATATCTGTAATACATGCATAAAATTTACAGGTAAAATGAAAATATGTTTTAAACATGCCAAAAAGGATTGTCATGAACTAAATATTGGAATGATTTTGTATAAATTTGAGGCATTTGCTAAAGGTCTACTTAAATAGTTCTTAATGGAATTTTGTTGGCATCCTGCATTCCTGTTTTTTGTTATGATGCATCATTCTTTAAAGCTCTCTGTTTGATCAGAGTAATCTGCCTATGACCCTAGTGCAACAAGGCCAAAAGCACAATTTAAAGTATAGCTTTGAACAGACTAAGCAAGTTGCCAGGTTAACTGTAATTCTCTGGGATGTTCAATTCGGGGTATTCTGTACTTGCAGGAAAAGAGGATTGGACTGCCAGAAAATCTGCTTATGAAGTCATTTTGTCATGTAAAGAATAATGTTATTCTTGTTAAAGCTTTAGAGTACATTTAAAATGTACAAGTGAGCATTTCTTTGATACTGTAAAGAATTTAATTAACTTGGCTATAGTTCATCATGACATCATATTTTATTTTCAGCTTGAAAACCTTATTTCTCAGATGCACTTACATAATTAAGAATATTATGACCTGTTGTATATGTTAGTGGCAGTAACCGTTTCATTCATTTTGTAATCCTGCCTCTAAACCAATTAAGAGGGCCCAGTATTGCTAATCAAGGGTCCTTAGCTAAAATGTGAACACCTTTTAATAAATATGAAGTTTTGGTATGATTTTAGATGGATTATAACTTGATAACGAGCAGGAAAGACATTAGCAAGGAGCCTAGAAAGCGGTTGTTGCTGCCGATTAATCTGGTAAATATAAGCATTTTAAAGATCATTATTTCTCAATGATTAAGTTTATTTATGTGGCTTAGTGGTTAGGATGTTGGACTATCAATCTAAAGGTTGTGGATTCAAATCCCTGGTCCACTGACAATACCGCTGTGGCTCTCTGAGCAAGACCCTGAACCCTCATTGCTCCAGGGTGCTGTATCAACCCTGTGTTCAGATTCCAATCAAGTTGGGATACTTTTAAGTCGCTTTGGATAAAACCATCAGCTAAATGACCCAATGTAAATGTATTTATTAGTAATAAACATATAAAGGTTTAAAATCCACAGTTCCCACAACTCAGTTAGCACGTTTATTAGCATATTATACAATTAGAAAGACACTCAACAATAATAGAACAAAATAACATAAGTTTTGGATGGTTGTATTCACAACCATAAGACTCTAAAACAATGTATTTTTTAACCAAAGTTGACCTATTTGGTTAATTTGTTCTGGACCACATTTCACACAGCATATCATTCAAACTCTACATACCTTCTATTTAGCCTCCAGATGCATGTGTGATTTACGCTACTTTCACAACCTTAAATACAGATTTGTTCAGCCCCAACCTTTCCATATACCAAAGTATTCGAGGTTGAATGCTTGAGCTTGACCAAAACAAGGCCATGCAACAGGACAATGAATTACAAGAACAAAATCAAGGTTTCACAAGGGTCCAGACTTTTGCTCACAAACCCCTCAAAACTTAACTGATATTGTAATAAAAAATGAATCCAAATTATTCCATAACAATGTGAACGACTGCGACCTGTTCATAAAATTATTAATTTGCGTTATTGCTGCTAAAGGCACTCCTACAGCTTGATTTAGGTCCAGATATTTACATAATTTAAGACATTTAGTCAACACACATCAAATGTCTATTGCCTGGACAAGAATTAGATGAACCGTTGTATAAATGCGTACTACTAAAAACTGTGAAATGTTTATAAATTATCAATTATGATATTTTTAACAGCAAAATCCATGTTTGAATCCCGATCTGGGTGGAGTTCCTATGTTCTTTCTGTGTCCGTATGGGATTTCTCTGGGGTCTCTGTTTTTTTCCAAAGTCTGAAAACATGGATTCAAGGTGAATTGGCTACTTTAAATTGCCTCTGTCTAAAATACCCCTATAAACTCTTTGTAAAGGAATGTGTGTCTAGAAATAAATTGGCAACCTGTTCTGGGTCTATCTGCCCAGAGTCTGTAACATTTTCCCTAAATGGGAATGGGGACCCCTAGCCCCGTAGGAGATTAAACGGAAGATAATGAGATTAGATAAAGATATTGCCCAAGTTAACAAATCTAACAAAATTCTGTTTTGTGTTGTCTCTATGTTGATTTTAGAACATTAAATATGAAGATATACAGCAATGAAATGGCTTTACTAATGAATTTGTTGAGACATGAAGGCTCTAGCTTTTCCTTACCTCGTCATCATCATTAAGCTGGTTAGAAGGGCAACACACACTTCTCTGACGTAAAGCAACATTCATGGCTGTCATGGTCTAATAAGATTTAATGTTTATATTCTCAATCAGCCCAGCATGGAGCACAAAAAGTAATTATGAAAATATCAAATTAATTGGAGGAACCTTACATTTCCCTAAAGGCTGTGGTTTCGAGGCAGTGCATAGAATTATGACCATTCAACGTAAATATTCAAAATGGGATTCATAGAATTCATTGTTTAATCTGTATTTTATTGAAAATGTTTAATTATTAATGCTGAAATAAAACAAACTGTTAGATTTGTAGTTAGAATTGTTTAAAATTTGATAAATTTATTAAATTATAATGAACATTGCAACCTAATAAATGTGTGTATATATACACAGTATATATGTGTGTATGTAGAGGCACTTATAAAGTGGTGTAATTCAAAATGGTAATCAGTTGTGCTGCCATCTATCTAAAGTAGGTTTTGGTGTTGTGTGACGTTACTAATTAATCTCTCGAAGAGCCTGTCTCAGTTTAAATACAGATACTCAGTCACATACAGCACACAGTGCAGTTAGAGCAGCCAGGGAGAGCAGACCAAATTTTTATGTTGAGGTCGATTAAACAAGGCAACTCAAAGTGTAGTGTAACAAGATTTTATTATTTTGATACAGAAATTAAAAATAAGAAATAGAGGAAGAGAAAGGTGGTCTTTTTTTTTTTTTGGTTTAACAATTTTTCTCTGAAACAGATAAAATGGGAAACACTAAAAGCAGTGCTTTGTCAAAAGAGATTCTCGAAGATTTAAAAATGAACACCAAATATAAAGAGGATGAACTCAGTGCCTGGTACACAACCTTTTTGAAAGAATGCCCCAGTGGGCGCATTACCAAGGAGCAGTTTGAGGGCATCTATGCCAGTTTTTTTCCTGATGCCGACCCTACCGCCTATGCACGGCACGTTTTCCGCAGCTTTGATCTCAATGCTGATGGCACTCTGGATTTTAAGGAGTACATCATTGCTCTGCATCTTACTTCTTCAGGCAAGACCCTGCACAAACTTGAGTGGGCTTTTGCTCTTTATGATGTTGATGGCAATGGGACCATCAGTAAAAATGAAGTCCAGGAAATTGTAAAGGTGTGTATATTTCTGCACATTGGTAGCAAAACCCCTCATATTTAAAATATGCAAATGTATTTTAGACTGGTGTAGACTTAAGCCATAAAATAATAGAAAGCATTTTTGTATGGTTAACCACCAAGGATGAGATTATTACAGCTTTTGGTGGTACAATTATTGTCTAAGAATTAACCATGATTATGATACAATATTTTTATTGTTATATCGTGATATGATAATTAACTTTACCAAAAGAGTGCCAGAAATCACAGGAACAATGCGCTGTCAAGTTTATCATATTATTTTAAAACAGTTATAAGTAATGCATGATTTTTGCTGAATATTCACATGAAATATTCTTTGTAACAATTTTTGGGGAAAATTAAAATAAAAAAAATAATAATTAAACCTTTGTGACATGGAAGAAAACCTTATAGATAGATCGATTATTTTTTCCTGACTGTGCAAGTCTTTAATAGCTCTGTTTGGTTAAGATGTTTATAATCTTTGTCGTATTGCATCTTTCTTAATCCAGGCAATATTTAATATGATTCCTGCCGAGGACCAGAAAAATCTTCCAGAAGATGAAAACACACCGGAAAAACGAGCGGACAAAATATGGAACTTTTTCCAAAAAAAAGAAAATGGTACCTGTACAGTTTATTTAACATAAAAATTAAAATGTGAATATAAAAAATTAAATTTAATCAACTGAATATATATATATATATATATATCTTTATTTAATTTAATTCGGCTAATGGTAATGGAGAAATATAATAAAATGACATTTAAAAACATCTATTTTTGGCCTTGCAGATAAGATAGCAGAAGGTGAATTTATCCAGGGCGTGATGGACAACAAAGACATTTTGAGGTTGATACAGTTTGATGAACCAAAGAAGATTCAAGACAAACTAAAGGAGAAGAGACAGTAACCCTAAACCCTTTTTTACTGAGACTATGTTCATCTTATTTTCTGTTTGCACATTAAACCTTTTACTTCAGCCCACAAACTTTTGCTCAAGAGGATGTATGACCCAAATATTTTGACCCTGGTCAACCATCTGTCTGCTGTGGAACTATTATACATGTTCATTTTAAACACTGTGTTGCTTGTATGCTCATAACCTTCATTTAAATGATTTACAAGTTGATGCTGCATGGGTATTTCTTCTTTTCTTATATATTTTTTAAAAGCAAAGACAAAGCACTTGTGTTCACATTTTATTATTCTGGTAATTCAGGTGAAGATTTTAATAGACACAATTAGGCTCAAGATAACAATCCCTCACTACCATAATCAATCCTCTTAAACCTGGAAGGTCAGTTCAGACAAATCCTTATGGGGCAATGGCTTTCCTCTGGATCTGTAATTACTGGGTCATTCTGTGTTCTGGAGAGCTCTGCATTCAGATTATTTGATACTCAATTATTTGAGTAAGCTTAATAGTTTTATTTAGTTGTTAAAAGCTTTTTTGCCAACCAAAGGTAAATGTGAGATTCTGGGTTATTTACTGTAGAGATTGTCGTCTGCAATGGTCACATCACTTTGTATGACATTTGTCTACCAGCTAATCTGACTACTGATTTTTTATTTTTTTTTTTATTTTAATTTATTGTATATTTACAAAATTGTTTGTGGAAAAATAAAAAAATTTGAAAGGTCTAGCTGTTAATACATTGCTGATTGTTAATGCATACAGAAAAAATTGGTCCTGTTTAGATTAGAATTTTTTACGAAATGGAAGCCATCATTAATTTATGGACATGTACCGGTGATTATGAACACTTAATGAACACTTAAATTGCGTACATTTTAAAATTTGATTCCAGTTTTAACATGTTTAATACTTTACAGAGTTAAATCAACGTATGCTTATTAAAAAATTAAAACAATATTTTGTCTGTGGTAACTCACGGTCATATTCCCAGCTTCCTTTATATCATGACAAAATGCAGTTTTGAGACTTAATATAAATAAAACTAACTTTTTTCTTTTAATTTGTTTCTGTGTACATTTACATAGTAGGCCTGATATAAAAGGTGTTTTAATTGGGAAATTATTATCTTCAGGCTAGCTATAGGTAAGTACACATTTTAAACATTTCAAAGGAAGTAGACATTTTTCCAGGTATTGCACCAGATGCTTCTGAATGGGTTTCATCATTAACATGTTTTCAAAAAGTTTTTTAGATTTTTCTAATGAAACATAATTGTTAAATTTTACAAATGGAATTTTTGCTTAAAATATCCAACATGAGATTTAAACTGTTCAAGGCTGTTCTTGTCCGATTTTCCTCTTCACTTTGTGCCATATGTTTTTTAACTGAATATCAGGATTGGATGTTCCCTCAAAAACAAGCACGTGGGCTTATATTACTACACTAAAATTTTCAAGGTGCTTCAGTCCATTATGGAAAACACTTTTTCTGTTTCATTCTTTTTTTTCTTTCTTCCTTCTCACTAAGCATTGGTTTACTTTTTTATTTTTTTTTATTTTGCTGGAGTTTAATACATGGCCAGGCTTCAGGGTTAAAACAGTGTAAAGGGTAAAGTAACTAGAGCCAGAAGTCTAGGTTTCATCTGCTTAAAGGGATTAGTCCATTTTAATGAAACTGGCTGACTCATTAGCTTAAGATATTCAGCCTGGAGAATAATCATGATTTGAGTGTTCTCTTGTTGCGTAAAAGACAAAATCTAGTTTCATTAGATTATTTTCCTTTATTTGTTTGAGACACAATAGTCATTTAATGGGCATATTCAACATAAACATGACAAATCTCTAACATGTTGATTAACATTGTCGATGAACTTGAGAACAAATTAAATACAATATTTGACAAAATAGCGAGAGAAAGAGAATTTTACTTAACAACTTATAACACATAACACACAAGTCATTGACAGTTATCAAAACAAATTTGGAAACTGACAGACAAAATGATGCCAAGGTAAACCACATTCAATTTTACACAGTAAGGAACATTAGTTAGAAACAGAATTCAGTGTACTACCTGAACATTTCTATGACAGCTCTGAGAAAGATTTCTCATTAGGTGATACAGATGTATATACACCCCAAATTTTGGGTAAAATTCGTGGGTGGTTTTATAGCTACACATCACAGTGGACAGAAACACAAATCAGTGGGAAGTGTATATATTCATGCAGCTGCTTTTCTATCAACTGTGCCTCCATGTTTATCACAATGTAAAGAAATATATAAACCCATTATATTTCAGTTACTTAAACAATTTCTAGGTATGTGTGGACATGCCCATTTAATCTGTAATAAAATATCTAAAAAAAAAAACCTACAGTATATCTTTCTGTACAGCTTTCTATGGTTTTGTCAATTTTCGTAGTTTTTTTTTTCTGATTTCCACTACTACAGTGTGTGCAAACTAATAATAAAACTTATTTTCAATGGACTTTTGAAAATGTCTGTACATGGCTTTAAATTTGAATGTTTAGCTGCCTGTCAAAACTGTCTTAATATGCAATTTAAATGTAAATTACAAACTGACAGGAAGAAGAAGTGCTTGGATTTCTGACCTAAAGACATTTTCAGACAACAAATAAAAACACCACTTCTTATTTCCAACTACATACAAACACTGAATACGTAATGAACATTCCAAGGCAGTTTACCTTTAGGCACTAAAAGGTGTACATATTAATACAAATGATTACGAAGTCATCCCACTATTCACCTCAGATTCAAGCAACATTTTACAGCACAGCCCTAAACTGTTGCATTTAATACACATGCTCTGAACATTTCTGCATCTGAACAATGAATAAGAGCAAGCGAAGGTCACAAAGTTATACAGAGCTATGTACTGCATAAGTTGATTTCTTGGCTTTGCTTATGGTGAAAAACACGTAACTGGTCATACAGATGCAGTGTTCTCGGACACAAACTTTTTTAAAAAGAAACCATCAATCGAAATTTCATTCTCAAGGCAGTGCTTTTATTACACAAATATATTTTTAGAGCCAAAACAGACCTATTTATCACTACATTTTTGAGAACTGCATGCTTTTCTGCAAAACACAACTGCAAAAATATTTTTAAATATTAATTTTGCAAAGCAAGTTAAGTTTTTTTTTTTATTGTTTAAGAAGACTGAAATGTTTGCAGCGTCTGTGATATAGCTGTAAGCTGTAGTTGTAATTATGGTAAAGTTTTGTGGCATTCCTCATTGTGATAAAGTCTATATATTTTCTACAATACAAATGTAACAATATAACTATATAATAACACTATATTAGAATTTTTTTACTTAACAAATAGGAGCATGCTGGTCGTCTACATCAAACTGCAGCTGGTTTCCTTAAAACTGAATTTCTTCACAACTTGTTAAGCAGCATAATGTGCTAAAGTGTTGCAGAAATAATGGTCTTTTTAAAGATCCTTTTATAATGGCTTTGCGTTTTAATAGGCATATCTTTTTAGCTTCTGTATTTAATAAATACAAGTCTAACTGTATTTACCTCACTGGTTTTAAAGAATGACACTGTAGCACTTCAGGATGATTTAATTATGAAGAACTCAGTAGAGTTCTCTTTGAATATGCCTTAAAAAATAATTATGTAAGCTCATGTCTGTCATTATGACAGAGGATATGTATAGAAGAGGTTAACTGTAATATAAGCAATGTTACCAAATCTGTAGTTTATCAATAAATTTGCATATAAGCAGTTAGACGTCCATAATGCAACAATGTTTTTCCATTTAAGCAACACATGGCTTAAAACAGATATGATGAATAAACTGCCCTATGTAAAACAGATCACTTATACATAGATTTATTTAAACTGGCAGAAGAATGAAACATCTTCATGGCTTTGGACAAAAACTTGGAAGTAATCTGGTAAAAAGTATGACAGAATAATTTGGTATGTGGTGTGAACGGTGTTTTGTGGCATTTTATGTTCTTTGTCCTCTAAATGTCCATGTCAACTGGCCTCAGATCACCTGTCTTGTGCTCCCGTACCCACAACTCTCTGTCTTTGGCTGGATCCACACTCTGCAGGAGCTGGTCCACTGGTTCCAGTGTCTAAAACACACATTTATGTTTTACTTCCAGAGACAGAAATTAGATATTTCTTACAGAACAAATGTTGAACCCCACTTACATTATACCATCAGGAGTACATTGTTAAAAAAAAAAAAAACGTTTGCAAGCTTAAAGTACTGTTTGTGTATTTCTTTTTACTTTGTACATTTTCACTGGCAATAGTTTGCACTAGTGCATGTCTGTACTTGTGCGCTACATCAGTAAGGAACACTAATTCAGGAGACTTGCTACTTATTTCTGAGGTTAAAAGATGTGGAGCATGCACTTTAGTAACAGGATCAGTGCCTGGATCATGGCTTAATCCCTGCTCGCCTGGTGGGCTGTGGCTAAGATATAAATATAAAATAAGCTTGTAGCTATGAAAACAATGAGATATGCTGGTGTAAATAAAATAAAAAGATCTGATCAGCTGAAACTGATCAATTGGGTTTATAATTTATTATAGAGTTGTATTAAAAAACACCCTTAGTATGTGGTCCTTCTCATATTTTACAAGTAAAACTTACTGGTAAAACCATGAATTAAATATTATAATGGTTTTACCAAAAAATCTCCATGTACTCACACTTTGGTTGAACATGTCAGTTTCACGTCGAAGAGTTGTGTACTGACGGAGGTGCTGCTGTATCATCTCCACCCTTTCCACCTCAAGCCTCTCTAACTCCTTGAAATAAAAAAATATACCGGTATTATTTAAAATACATGATTTATTAATGTTATATTGTTGTAAAGCATTTGTTGTGGTCCTGAGAAGTGCTATATAAATAAAATGTATTATTATTATTATTATTATTATTATTATTATAAATGTCAAATATGCTAACAAATATACAATATGTTAAAAAGTAGTGCCTTTTTTTTACCAAGCTTGAAGTAACCATCTCCTCAAACCACTTTGACTGGGCCTGATTATACAAATCCACACAGCGCATCAGGTCATCACCTATTGAAGTACAAAAAAAAGAGACAGTGCAGCTAATTTAGCATCATTTTGTGTGGCACAATTGCATGCTAACACACACTCACACACCTGCAACTTAGAAAGATTAAAACAGCAGAGGGCAGACACAGCTCACTTCCAAATGCATTTTTGGAGCGAGATAAAAATAGTAATCTAACTGGTAACCAGAAGGTGTAAAAATGGTTTTAGCAGATTGTCAGCAAGAATTTACATTTGTTTTAACAATTGCTGCACATTTTTAAGCATATAAACTATTCTAAAAAAAAAGTAGATTAATAATATCACATTATTTTGTGAGAATAAGACAGTGCCTTTGATTACATTTGGCTACAGTTAACTGAATAGGCAGCAGCCTTGGAATTAAGTTGTGCATTGTGAAAAAGTATATTTTAACCGGGATATTTTAGGGATAGACACTCTTATACACAATCAGATAATAAAAAGGCATTTATCCTTTCAAAAGAATGCTTATTACTTTTCATTTGGTTACATGACTATTTCATTATTTTTGTTTTAATTAAATGAATAATGAGTGTACATTCCCATTTTGTATTGTGTCACAGTCTAGAGAGTGTTGCATTCAGCACACAATTGTGAGTTCAGTACAAATGTAATAATATTAATCATCTGGTTCAATAAAATTAGCAACTTTTTTGTACTTAGAGATGATTACAGTACCTTTTTTTCTGATAGGACTTTTGTTTTACAATTGCTGTAAAGTATTAGGCAAAAAGAAAAAAATACTATTTGATGACCCTGATAAACTCATAGACATTTAAAAG
>JAOUQT010303914.1:4258-15732 GCA_025769995.1 Xyliphius kryptos | reverse complement strand
GGACTGAAACCTGAAACACCCAAATACAATGATTACACTATTGTAATTTATTTTTGTTACTATACTGTATATTTTACCTTTAATAAAGTATATAAATTTATATTTTTAGTGTAGATTAACTGGCTGTTGTCATGCTCTATACAAAACAACACTAAATGCTAGAATACCAAGGGATTAATCTGTGTGAGCACTTCATGATGAAGCACTAAGACATGTGGACCGGCAAAAATCTCTGGTCCTTAATTCCATCAAAATTTGGATTATCCATTACACAAAAAAGATTTTTAGGTGGTTTGCGAACCAAACATAAAAAATGCACAATAAAGATTTTTATTCTCTTCTTACATTATAAACTTCAGATAACACTGGGTTAACCTGAACAATCTTATAGGACATCGATTAGAAGTAAGAATCATACTATTTTGTATTGTAGCCTTTTGGCGACAGATGTTTTTCTTATTTTTCATTGTCTGAAGGAAGGCATGGGGTTATCTCAGTGGTGTAACCACCTTAACTTCTTTTTTTTCTACACACTGTATGCCATCACTCTTGTCACCTCTTCTGTGGAGTGTGTGCATGAGGGGTGGGGTGTAATTTGATAAAGAGTTCATTTGTCTGCAAAGAAGCTTTACTATCTTCATCTTGCCATGTATTTGCACCACAATACTTTCTAGTCATTGCCTCATATTGCAGAAGAGACTGAATGTATGCTATTAGAGAAGTTTATTTCATTTATTTATTCACCTTCCACCCTCAGGTTGTGGTTACAACCTGTAGGTTAAAGGTCTGGTTCGTGAATTAATGCTTTAAAAAATTGTTTTGTGAAGAGTCTTCAAGAAGTCAAACAATAAATGCATTTTGTAACTTAGCATTTTTTACCTTTTTAATTCCTAGTTGTTTTATAAGGACTTATAAGTTTTAGTGAGCTTGAAAAACTTTGTTAATTATGGACCCAGTATTTTTCTACAATTGGTTTACATTCATTTCTCAAAAAAATAATGACACATTTATAATGAAACATCTTAAATGCCATTAATATTTTCAGCAATTAAATTAAATGTTAAATCTAAATGTTTACTAACCCTGTTGTCATTTGGCAGGTGGTTGGCGGATCTCAGGGTTCTCAGGTAAAGCTCTCAGATGGTTCGGTTAAAACGGTGACTGCTACTGCTCACCTGTCCAAACCAGGCGGTACCACTCTGAGAATGACCGGCGGAGTTATTACAACAACGAGTGCACCTGCTGCTGCCACCACCTCTCAGCAGGTAAAGCTTACCTTTATCCTACTGGCAATTTGTCTAGATGCATCGTTTATTTTTCCCGTTCTCATATATACATTATATGAACAAAATTAATAGGGCACAACACTTCAATCATTTTTTATTTTGTTTTGTTGCCAGTAGTGTTTAAAGGCTTCTATTATAATTCTTATTGTGTAGGTTAGTCATAATCTCTAAACTTCTTTATTTTGTATCTTCCAGTCTGTAGAGGGAGTCACTGCGTCCACGGGTTCTAAAGCAGCAGCGCAACATTCTCTTCTGGTGGCAGCCAATCAGGCAGGTGTAATCAACCCTGCCAAGAGTGTCAGCTCTGTATCTAACGTTGCAAAAAACACCAGTGGTGTGGGATCAGGGTCTAAAAGCATAAATATGCCAGTCATTAGCCTGTCAAAGGGTTCAGGGCCAGCAGTTGTAAGCGTGCCCAAAAGTGCCAGTCCCTCTTTAGTCAGTGGATCATCACTAGTGGGAGGAGCAGCAGTCAGTGGCAAGGCGGCTGCAGCAATTTCAGGTGAGTAGTTGTTTATTGATTAGTTTTCTATGCAGTAAAAATAATAGTGGTCACGAGTATTGTATACAGCCATTTAGGTAGGTAAATCTTTACAAAATACACTTGCTAGTAAACTCTCCGCGGCTTAACATAACATTATAGTACTTGAGTACCATTTGTACAGGAGCTATATTGTGCTGTTTGTGTGTTTTATCTTTTAGGCATGTTAAAACTGCACTCAGGTCAGCTGACTATACCAGCCAACCAGCTCAAACAGTTTAGCATCAGTGGAGCTTCTTCAGGACTACAGACCATCCTCATGCCTGTGAGCAAAGGTGAGAAAACCGCTCATTTAAAAGAAATCTACATTTAAAATGAGATTCAATATACAGGGTTGGACAATGAAACTGAAACACTTGTCATGTGAGTTTCATGGCTAAATTGGAGCAGCCTGGTGGCCAGTCTTCATTAATGTCACATTGCACCAGTAAGAGCAGAGTGTAAAGGTTCAATTAGCAGAGTAAGAGGAAAGTTTTGCTCAGAATATTGCAATGCTCACTCACCAGATCTAAATATTATTGAGCCACTTTGGGGTGTTTTGGAGGAGCGAGTCAGGGAACATTTTCCTTTACCAGCATCACGTGGTGACCTGGCCACTATCCTGCAAGAGGAATTTTACTTCTAAAGCTCAAGGTTGTGACATTGGAGCTTGAGGGTACTGCGCTTGGGGGCTCGTGGTGGGGTTCAATTTCTTTTGCTTACACTTCATGTAGCTCTGTTCATTTGCACCCGGTTATTTACTTTTCTTTCAAACTCTATGATAGAAATTTTTTTTTGCGAAACAAGCTATCAATGTTTAAACCCACTTTGCTATGAGCTTCTATACTACTTTCAACTAATCACATTAACGTTTACCATGGTGGGAAGATTCACAAGCACCAGGGACTGGTACCATGAGTACACTGATACTGAATGAAGTATCTCTCATTTAACTGTTGGCATGTTTTTTTTGTATGGTGGAAGGAAACCAGCTATTTAGATAAAACCCACACCGGGGTGTGAGGATGGAAATGCAGTCTCCATACAGGAAAGGAACCTCACCCAGGAGTTAAGTTGAGGGCCTACTTGCTGTGAGTTGGAATCACTAATCTCTGCGTCACCATGCAGACCAATGTTTCTGGTTTTAGAAAGATTTGTCACTACCTGTAAAATAACACTAATACACAATAAGTTATTTGTATTTTAGGTTTAAAAGCCCGAAGTTCTGGCAAAAACCTTTAGCCTGACATTACTGACATTATAAAAGAGGATGAGGATTTTGATGGGTCTAACAGGAAAAAATATGCAAGCAAGTAAAATATTAATCGTTTCTCTGCAGTGCTTTATTAATGTGGAAATCCAGTCAACATGGTATTATTGCCACAAGCTAAAAATTCTGTGTGCCATTGTAAAGCACTACACGAACAAAATGATGTAATCGGAATGCAGTTACATCACTAACTGTATTGCAGATCGTTTTTCTGCAGTACAAACCAAAATATCAGGATAACCATCATTTACAAACCATATTTAATTGTTTTATGTATGTTATGCATCAAATATAACCACTTTCTTAGGTAGTTTACGTAAAGCAGATGGAAAATGTGGCTATATAATGTTTTTTTTTAGAGAATGATGATAAAAGCTTACTTAAAATCTTACAAACCTGGGGAGACACTGGGAGGAAAACTATCCTTACCTCATCCACAGCATCTTTTCTTTTGAAATATACTTTGTCTATATATCTGCTTTCCTCTGGACTCTTAGCATTTTGCTCTGCAGCGATATTCAAACACCTCTTTTTCCAAGTGGCTCTAGCGATTTGCTGCAAAGAAAAACGTGGACTTGGTAATTACCATTCTACATACTTCAGTTTAGGGAATTGCTCATCCTACTCACTGGCTGCCTGCGCT
Source organism: Xyliphius kryptos (assembly GCA_025769995.1). Taxonomy (NCBI): domain Eukaryota; kingdom Metazoa; phylum Chordata; class Actinopteri; order Siluriformes; family Aspredinidae; genus Xyliphius; species Xyliphius kryptos. The sequence continues at coordinate 12,013 of JAOUQT010303914.1, read as the reverse complement.
CCAATAGCATTAGTTAACAGATCTCTGGCCTAGAAAGCTTCAGGAAATGGTTGGTTGGTGTGCTGTTTGCTGGGCTGTTTTAAGGTTTCTGAATGCTCTAGTGCTCCTCTGTGTTATTTAATCCACCATTTCCTTTCGAGAAGAAAGGTTTGATAGGGTTTACAAGGTTTGATTTGGGTCCATTGTAGATTGACCCAAGGTTGCAAACATGTATTAACCTCCTAAGACCCGAACTTTTGGCATAACATGCGTTTTTGTCCACGCATGTGGACGCCAGGTCCTAGGAGGTTAAATAAAACTCCTATGTAAGGGTAATGTACATTTCATAAAATGCCAGAGTTTAACATCATTTTATCCTTAATCCTTCTTCATTGAGCTGTCACATACTGGCTGTAATTACAGGGCAGATTGATTTGTTCGGTTGTCCGAAGGCAACCTGATATCCAACTCAAGTCAAATGTTTGTGGGAAGGGCACCTGAACATAATATTGTTCAATGAGCCATTTCCTGTAATGATCTTCACTTTGTTGCCATAGCAATGTGGTGTAATGGAGAGCAGAGAGACTATGGGGAGTGGGAAGAACAAGGATGTTTGTTAACTTGCATCCAGGAAAGGTACATTACAAATGATGTACATATTATGTTCGTTAAAGCATATTATACATAATTTTTCCTTGATTAGAAATGTTTCTTTACATTTTTAACAGACCATTAATATTAAAACAAATATGTTGCACATCTACCATAATTGTAGTATTAAATCTGTACTCATGCAGACAGATGCACTTTGCTAATTTGGCAAATTTCTTGTTAAAAAATAAAAAAGACAATTAAAAATAGCAGTTAACACAACTGTAGATCCTGTAATGAGTGTAGAACATTATTTATTTTTATCAGCTTTACTTTAGCTGTTAGCAGTGAATAGTTATAAAATGCCTGATTTTCATGGCAAGCGCATTGGTACGAATAGTGGGAATTTATCCATTTTGTGTTATTTGTTTGCATGGAAATCAATTTTAAAGTTCATTTTATTATTATTTGTTCATTTATATACCACTTTTTACATTAGGACATTGTGTCTAAGCTTGAATCCACAATGAGTAAGCCAAAGAAACAATGACAAGGAAAACCTTGGTATTTGTTCTGTTTTAAATGTGGACCAATCTGTGGACCAATCTGTGGACCAAGGCACAGTGTGTGGACAAAGGCAAACCTATCCTTTCTAAGTGACCAGGCAGTTTTAACAGTGCAGGACACAAAGATCCCGATTGTCTGTTTATTCAAGTGTCCATAAATAATTTTTTTTAAATTGTGTTTCCGTGTTTGACACAACAGTGCATTCAGCTTCTAAAGCCTCATCAGGTGGTCAGAGTGGAGTTTCTTCGTTTACGTCTTCTCCTCTAGCTCAAGGTGAGTTCCGCCTACAAACAATTTAACTGTATTAAAATTCGCAGACCTGATATTTACACAAGGATGGATTGTGGTTTACTGGTTTGTAGCAAACTTCATAGACGTATTGACGAATTGTCAATCAGGACAATATTTTCCAGTGAGATGTTGCCAAGAATACATTTTTTTAATTAACAGTTATTTGTTTTATGTTATAAAAAATGAGAGAGAAAAATGGGGGGTTTTTTGGACTTTTTTTTTTTTTTTTTTTTTTGGACTTTTTTCCCTATTGTTTTACAATTGTCTCTATTGTTTGTTCATAGTTAAAACAGAACCAGGCGTATCCGGATCCTGTACGGCGCCAGTAACCCCCACATCTGTACCCTCTACAACACTGCCCAGAACTACATCTGCTACTGTTAAAGTGGAACAAGGCACAGAGGCCCCAGTGCCTGAACTCATAAAGTAAGAACAGATAACCTACAACTAAAAAATATATTTTGATTACATAGATTTAAAGCTTTCCTGGTAAGCAGACACAGCGAATAATGAATGTGCTTTTGATAAAGTAGGTATGCAGACGGCCTTTATGATACCATAATTAAACACTATTGGACAGTTTTTATGCTTTCTGCCAAAGCATATTTAATATAAACACTGTTTTATATCTGACACATTTTTGTCTTTGTTCGGCTTTACTGCTACATTAATAATAACGTGTGTGTGCGTGTGTCATGTGATGTACACGTCATCATTACTAAAACCTTGCAGTAATTAATATTAATATGATTTGTTGATCTAATGCACACCATTCTTTATGCATATTTTTATATATTTTGTATTTCCTTAATACCATTTCACAGAGTAAAACTAAATTATGCAGCAGTCCTTACAGGGCAAATAACAGGACACTACCAGTTGACAAGACATCAGCATGACTTTAAGAATAAAATAGTACTTAGACAATAAACAAAGAGCATAGAAATTAACATAAGGTACTAGATCAAGTCATATAATTTAAGTCTTAAAGAAGTAGCTATATGTACATATTGAATGTAGCAGGTTTGGTGTTGTAAGAACAACAGTGTAACATGTATCAGGTAGTATATAAAACTTGTGTATACGGTCCCACTTACTAGAATTAGAATCTAATGTACAGTGTCCCTGAGTGTGGTGTTTCGTTACCGTTAATGTTGGGTGATGTTCAGTTCTCTTTCTGCACTGGGCTACAAGTGTGAGTTACGCAGTAAAAATAATAAGTTATTGATGTATTTTTATTTTAGGTTGGCATTAGTAAGAAACCCATGCAATTAAATAAATTTTAACATAACAAATAAAAAAATAAACTCAATTTTTAGTTCATATGATTGTATTCTGTATATCTGATTTAGTGGCTCATCAAACCATGTATTTTATTTTCATCTTTTTGCAGCAAACAAAAACTTTTTAATGTTCAGGGAGGAAATATTGCTTTTGTCTTCTGCTGTTGATGTTAAAGGTCCAAAGGTGAACTGAAAGTCATTGTTGTTCTGTGTTTATGTGGCTTGTAGTCATAGTGCTGAATTAATGTCTGTGTGTAGACAGAGCAGTCACTTCAGAAGCTCACACTAGAGTCTGACCCCGTTGTGTGTCATGCAAGAATGACAAGTTAATATCCAAAATCATGCAGGAGACATTTTATTTGTCACAAGTGAATAGGACAATACAGTGTGAATGATGTTACTTTCTTATGCCTTTATTGCACCATCTCGGTATGAAATGCAAATGTAACTAAGGAATTCATAGTACATTGATGGTGCTGCTACTTTTATGTTGAAGGCTGATATTTTAAAGCTTGATCTTGCTTTCTGCGGCTTATTTTCAAAATGCAATTTAATATACTATAATATTAACTCAAAGGTAAAAAGACTTGACGAAAATCCTATTTCTTTTAGAAAATGGGTTTGCTTTTATGTTCTTTCCCACTCACTCTCACTCTTACAATCATTTACATCTCACTGTCATATTTTGTTTCAGTACTGAGCATATTGAAACCCTGCTTCAGCTTCTGACTGCTGCAGTGAAAAGATTTCCTCTGATCGTCCCAGAGAAAAGTAAGTTATTTCTGTTTCTACTGTTCTCCCGAGTTCTGTCGAAATCTGCATTATACATGAATAAAACTGTGTTGTTTTCTGTTATTAAGCTGAAGACTCACACCCATTTTGTGCTACCTCTCTGGAACAGTATTATTCATGGAACATTGGAAAGAGAAGGGCTTCTGAGGTAAGCCATGCGTGTGTGTGTGTGTAGGTTAAAGGTATTTTAAAACAATGTGGCACGAAAGGGTGTGCATTATTGTAAATAAATCTAAATAAATACATTTATTTACAATAATGCATGCCTTCAAGTGCCTTATTGCTTATATAAAATTATTACAAACACAATATAATGTAAATACTATCTTTGATTCATAAATGTAACTGGTCTTCTGTCACAATCTAATTTGTTTTTTTTGGAGTGAACATTTGATTGCTGTGTAGCAGGATACAGGCTTGGTGCTCATCAGGAATAGGCTCACTGTATTACTATATTAATCTGTATTTTCGTTTATGGGGTAGGCTTTTAAATAATTTATTGCATATCACGCATTGATACAAATGTGCGGTTAAAGGTTTCATTATTTGGTAATAATGTCACAGCTGGAAAAAGAGCTTTATATATATATATGTATATATATATTCCACACTTACATGTGGGCACTGCAAGCCGATTCCCTTAGTGTTATTAATTCACTCAGTTTATTAGTGAAATGATATATAGTTTTATGTATGATAACATTATAGTTAATGGTACGCTGGTAATATTTACGGTTAAGTTTTTGTCTTTATGCAGGTCTATGTAAAGTCCCCATAATGCAATAAAATGCATGTTCATTTAAACAGTAGGAGAGATTTTAGATTTTTTAAGATTATATTAGAAATTTTAAGTTTCTATGAAGACTTAGCTAAATCTGCATGTTTTTTGTTTCATTAATTAGAAGAGGAAAAACAAAGTTTTACAGTGTATTTAATATGTATACCAGATTTACTAGTAAAGTTGCTGTATCACACTTTTGTGAAAAGCTTTATAGAATAACAATGGCAATAGAATTGAAATTGAACCTCTTGTGCTCTGTCGTTTGACACGTATAGCTCCAGAGAGCAGTAGCAGTCAAGCGTCTGATTCAAGACATTTTGGACCAGAACCCACGGTTACAGGCTCTTAGCCCTCCCAAAACCAGGGAGGTGGCTCAGTGGTGCCGTCTACGTGGCTATACACCCCCTGATCCTGAACTGCAGCAAACAGAGGAGGACTCCATTGAGGATATCCTTACACAGATAGATAGTGAGCCAGGTGTGTCTGTCTGTCTGTTTGTCTGTGTGTGTATGAAATGTGTTTTATGTTTTTTTTGGATGATTTTCATTAAATAGTCTCATGATGAAGGTTCAGGTTACGTATCTATTTATTGGTAATAAAACATATGTATACAACAGAAGTCGTGGGTTTACATGAACTTGGGTTAATCAAGTTCTTTAGGATATCTATTTTGCATAGGACAAGAAATTGTTTTAACAAATGCGTAAGATTTTATTTATTCAGTTATTATTCATCTTATTAGAAATCTACTGTGTCAAAAAATTAGCATTACGTTAATTAGCATTAAGTAAATTTTAGCAAAATGCTATTAGCATTAATAGCATTAATAATAAATATCTTAGTATTCCTTAAATACCAAAAACTGCCATGGGAACCCTTTAAATGTATTAATCTAAAATAATAAATACTTGGATGTGCATCATTATTTTAAGGCATACTTTCAAGGTCCACTAGCATTATTGTTTAACATCATTAGACAATGAATTAGAAAAAAAATCTCTTTTGTTATTGTTTTCTTAATTGATTTTTTTATTTAATTGTATAGTTAATTGTAAAGATGTTAATATCTAGTTTTATCAATTAATTTGACATTTAAGAAAAATACACAAATCAGTGGTAAGACCTTTAAAATGAGATGGTTTATCTGTGTGTGTACAGAATGCCCTTCTACCCTGACTGACTGTGAGGAACTGTGTCAGCGTCTGGAGCAACTGCAAAGGATTCTGAAGACAGAGCCTGAGGAGGAAGATGATGAGCCAATCGACATCATCGCTGTCAGAGAAGTCAGCGGCAACAAGGTCAAAGTCAAACAGGAAAAGGAAGAGGCAGAACAGGAGCCAAAATTTTTCATGGGATTATGTCCTTCTTTGCAGTTCATTAAGGACACAGCTGAGCAGGTAACACTGTTGATCTGTCACTACATCTGTATTTGGTTCTCCACTTTTAATAATCTACTACACATTCACTTCCTCTCCTCTGTATGTTTTGCCAGATTGGTGTTAGTTTTCAGCCAGTCGAAGTGGAGAGGAATGTCTTCGCTCCTGTAGTGGAGGCCATGATTTTGAAGGTTTGTATACTACATTTATCTAAATAAGTGAATGGTTTGTTATCGGCGTACGCTCTAGAGAAGTAAAAAGAAGATTTGAGATTATAGGTGTGGTAATACCAGTCTCCTATTGATGAGCCATCCTTTGCCCTAAAGTTCTTGGATGAGTTTTAATTTATATTGGATTAACTCCAATATACTGCAAACCTGACTTAGTGTTGTAAATCATCCACCTTGGCTGGAGTTTATTAAATACACAGACTCTTAAACTAAGCCAATTCAATCAGTTTTTGCCTAGCAAGTCAAGTGAGCAAAGACTTGTTATTATATAAGAAAGACAGAAGTATTTAACCAAGTGGCGGCTGTGTTAATGGAGCAGGATAATTATATTTTTCTGGCGAGATGATGGATGATGATCCAATGTGGTGACCCCTATGGGTACAGCTGAAAGAACAAGATGATGATGCGTTTTGTATGCTGTACTTTTTATTGTATTTTATTATTTTTACATATTTTTTTATCATCATACAGTTTATTTTCACAGTATAGTAACACTTTATTAAGAACTGTGTTATAGGCATTACAGTAAACCATAATAGTTCCACTCTTTGCTTTCAGAACAGCCTTATTGTAAGATGGGTTGTAAATGTGCACTTTCTTTGCACCCACCTCAGCATGCCCTGTAATTCGCTAAAGTGTTTTTTTTTTGTTTTGTTTTGTTTTTTTTTAAACCACTGTGTTATATTTACCTCAGTCTTTGTGCCAATTTGGAAGCACTTGTTGTTTTAAAATTGAATCTGTTCTGTTTTTATCTTTTTTAAATTAGTCTAGCTTTATCCTTAAGTGTTAAACCTGTATTTGTTTCTAAGAGAACAGTTTTTTTTGTTCTTAATATTTTAACATTTACTATTAGTAGTATATTTGGATTTTTGTGTACATGAAGTGAACCAACCAAACTCACAATGTAATTGGTCTGTTTGTGAATTTTAATTGTTTTAGAATCAATAAAGAATATGTGGAATGAAAATAATCCGATCTCAGTGTTTAGGATGTTGGACTAACAGTCTAAACCTCAAGTCCACCAAAGGTTGTCAGTGTGATGCCACTGCTGACCCTGCACTCCTGCTGACCTTGTTAGTGGCTTCAGATTAAATCTGCAAAGTCACTAAATTAAATATATTGTAAAACATATCGTTGTGATCCTTACTGACATGTCAATTCTCATGCTGTAATGTCTTTCATCACTGAAGAAAGTTTTAGTTTGGTTAAACTCAATTTTTCGTTTACTTTCTTTCACCACAGGCTGCACAACAGTTTGTTGGTGAGCTCCTAAGAGAATCGCTGGCCAATGCCTATGGAAAATCTCCTCAGAACAGGTATCTTTTTTATGTCATTCTTTCATATTACCCAGTAGACAAACCTACAAGGCTCCTCAAGCCTCAATAACTAGTTTTTAGATGTTTGTCTGCATCAGCTTATTACTTTTAGTCCTGTTTCGCCCACTACAGTTGCTGATTTACATACTGCAGACAACATAATAACATAAATGCAAACTAAAGACAGAATTTAAACATGAGTTAAGGAGTGCATAATACAGGGCAATATGTGGTGCACAGGGTGTATAATCCCTTTAAAAAACGGTAGACAGGTTTAAAGAGTGAAGCCTACAAATATTAGATTAGCCCATGAAGTGTTGTAGCAGTAATTCATATAGAAATGGAGATAAAGTTGGAGACTGGTGCTAGAAGACGCAGGCTGTATGAATAGTGCCTGCTCATCAGTAGTCAGTCGGGAGAGCTGAAGCGAAGTGAGATCAGTTTCATCTGTCTTTTCCAGGAGCTGTGTGTTGGGGTGGGGTGACTGTGAACTTAGTCAGCATCTCTGTCTGATCTTATTCTAATTCTCACATAACTCAGACCCCTCCC
>JAOUQT010303900.1:0-15735 GCA_025769995.1 Xyliphius kryptos | reverse complement strand
GACCAAAACATCAGCCAGAAAGGATGAGAACAGAGAAAAGGTGTGTGGTCACCACCTGCAAAAGCACTCCTTTATAGGGGTTGCATTAATATTCAGATTGTATTTGACATTTCTTACTGCTGGGCATATGTACTGTCTTTCTCTCTCTTTTGTCTGCTCTGTATTTACTTGAATTGAGTTTAATGACTTTCTTTCAGAATGATTTCTGATCTGTTGGAACAGTTACCTTTGCTGAACTTGTCCTGAACCAGTACCAGGGGCGAGCGGGTTGTGCTGGGTGATGCAGGGCTCTGTGTGGGTGTTTGTGGATCAGAAACACCAAAGGATGGTCTGCTGGTGCTGACGCGCTTTGGATCGTAGCTGAACATCTCTGGAGTGCTGGTCTGTTTCACATGAACATCCCATTTTTATTAACTTATTAACTTTTACCATGGTCAGATTTATTTACCAAAAATATATCAACTAACGTATTTTATTTAACTAAAGAAACAATATGAGGCGAAACCACTGGGGCACCAGCACATTACCTGCAGTCAGTACATCTGCCTCACAAGAAGGTCAGTTTGACAAAAATATTAATCTGTGTGGAGTCTGTATGTCCTCCTTAAACCTGTGAGGGTTCCCTTCAGTGACCCAGACTTTCTCCCAAATTCTAATACCACTATAAATGCACCAATGACTGTATAAAGCTCAAGCCAAGCCTGCTACCTCAGTAATGAGTGTGATGAGCTATCAGATTAAAAGATGGCCATTTGAACCTGAGCTGCCAGTTTGGACCCTTGACCCTCACTGCTACAGCTACTACTTGCTGGCTCCCTCTGCACTCTCACTCCTGTCATCAAATTGGACAAAAGCATCTGCAAAGTGACAAAGTACTTGGCAAGTGTGTTTTTATTGTTCTGTAATGAAATGTGTGTTTGCTTATTTTTGTACTTTGTACCTCATTTACTTCCTACAGTTTGTTCTCTGGAAACTATGAAGGCTTAAAAAGCCGGAACAGCGTGTAAAACAGGAAAGATGTTTTATGGGTAAACAAACTTATCATCTGTCGCCACCTGAACTGATCCAGATAAAAGATAAAGCTTTACCAGTTTACCCAGTATTTAAAATTGAAAAATGCCCCACTGAGTTATTTTACGCAAAGAAACAATGATGGAGGGGAAAAAATGATGAGTCGCATAAATCATTAAATCTGGGTTTTACACTGCATTTTTTTTTTTTCATCTTAACGGGTCAGAAAATCTCAACGTGTAACAAATCGTGTTTTTTACTTGAATACAATGTGGACCATAAGTATGGATACACCTTGATAAAATGGAAGTGGTGGCTGATATCACCTTACTGTTTGTAGTGTATAAGTACATGGGAGGGGGAAAACATTTAAGGCCGGTTGACAACCATGGCGGTCATCTGCAAAGTCGCCATTTTGGATTATGGGAAGGGGGTCATGTGACACATCAAACACATAAAGAATTGCACAAGAAAAACAATGGTGTGCTCATTTTTAACGTCGCTTACTTCATTATCGAGTTATTGAAACGACAGTAACCCACTAAAGGATGTGCTCAAAGTGCCGCCCATTGGGTTGAATTGCCAATGCGATTCTCTTCTACCACACTTGACACACCGAGAGCAATACCGCAGAAGAAACGCTACCATAGGCCTCCTGAAACAACGGATACAGGAGGCCTGTGGTAGAATTTTTTCTGCTGTATTGCTCTTGGTGTGTCAAGTATGGTAGAAGAGAATCGCATTGACAACACAATGGGTAGGACAAATGTTACGTCACACGTCACAAACGTGTTGATAACTCGTTAATGAATAAAGCTATGTTAAAAACAAACACTCCATTGTTTTTCTTGTGCAATTCTCTGTGTTTGTGTCACATGACCCCCTTCCCATTAAAAAAAAAAATGTTGAGTCTAAAATGGCTTTGCAGATGGCCGCCATGGGCGTCACCCGGACTCAAATGTTTTTCCCCTCCCATGTACTAATGTGCCATGAACGGTAAGGTGATATCAGCAACCCCTTCTATTTTATTAGGGTGTATCCATACTTATCCACCCTGCAAATTTCTTAATAATGATCTAGTTTTTAGAAACTTTTTCTTATTTGAGGAAATCTTAACCAGATACATTTATGCACTAAAATTATTACTGGGTTTATCATTTGTGTTTATTTTTCTTATTGTTAAGATGTAGTTTCACCTCCACGTGTGTCACACCGGGGTCTTCACCATTAAAATCCTGAGTGTCCGTCCTCCTCCAGGGTTCCTCGCCGTAAAAATAGGCGCCAGGGATTTCAGGTAAGAGATTAGTAATGGGTCTCTCACTTAACGGCGACGCTTCAAAGTTCTCGCAGAGTTTCTCCAGCAGTTTACTCTCCAGTGCTGTTCTCCACCCCAAAAAACAGACAGAACCATCAGAACAGCTGAATGAGTTCATGTGTCCTACAATCAACAGCTGGAACCACATAAGATCTCATGCTGGATTCGATATTCACACACCAGTACCCATGGTTCTTCCGCTTAATTGCATCTGCTAGAAGGTGTGTTTACTTTAGTAACAAATTTTTAGCCACACCCTATCCATCTCACTCTTTATCTGTCTGTCTCTTGCGTGCGAAGAGGTAATGAGACTTTCTGCAAAGTCGCTCACTACCAAACTTCATGTGGCCTTCAGATTAGCTCAAGTACATTGTGCAGAAAGCTTCATGGAATGGGTTTCCTGGTCCAGCAGCTGCATCCAAGCCATGCATCACCAAGTTTAATGCAAAGCTTTGGATGCAGTGGTGTAAAGCACGCCGCCACTGGACCCTAGAGCAGTGGAGACGCGTTCTCTGGATTCTCTGGAGTGACGAATCACCCTTCTCCTTCTGTCAATCTGATGGATGGGTCTGCTGGTGGAGCGAATACTTTTTGCAATATAAAATATACTGTATACAATGTGTGTCAATCTCTCTCTCTCTCTTTGTCTGTCTATCTTTCTCTCTCTCTTGCTACCTATTTGTCTGTCTTTATTATTAACTATCTCTCTCTCTATATATATATATATATACATATTTATAAGTAGGTCAGGCTTATCAATGAGCAACTAGTTCTAGTTGTCTGGATGGTGATCAGCTTTAAATAACTAAACATTTTTTTCATGTTCCTGAGGTTGAATTGGTAACTTAACGCACCGAAAAGCATCCTGAAGTCACTGATTAAATAGATGTGCTCTTCATCCGGATCAGACGCCATCAACTCCAGCTCTTTCTTGAAGTCGTGGTAGAACGGGTCGCTCTGATTGACCACCCCAATGACGAACATCTCGATGCCATCTGAGTGTGAGCGCCGCACTGCGTCCTCCAGCCTCACCACGTCCCGTTTATCCACCTGGCCATCGGTTATGACCAAGGCCACTTTCCTAACCCCGGGCCGAGCCGACCGGAACAGCTGATTGGCTTGATTGATGGCGCTTCCCGTGTAGGTTCCTTCCCCCATATATACCATCCGCCGTACGGCTGCCTTCAGTTCATCACGACTAAACGGCTGATGCAGGCTGCTAACCACCGTAGTCACATGGCTGTAGAGAACGACGCCCACGTGGGTGACGTTGGTCCGAACGGTAATGCGATCGATCAGAGAGTTCATAAAGTCCTTCACAATGTAAAAGTTTTCCGGTCCAACGCTCTCTGAGCTGTCAATCACAAAGACCAGCTCCAGAGGACTGAACCTGCACGTCACCCCACAACCTGTAACGACAGAAAATGCCTGTTAGGCTTCAGACACACGATGCACCACCATGTTTCAACACACATCAGTTCAACTGACCATACTAATCAAACTACTTTGTAGTTTTACCATCGCAGACTTGTAGTCCATCTGCTTCTCTACATACTTTGTTACCCCCCTTTACCCTTTCGTCAACACCGTTATTATTTGGGTGGTGGATGATTTTTAGCAACGCATTGACACTGACAGGGTGGTTGGGTTTCTGGGTCTGCACCGGTTCAAGTGGATCAGACACCATAGTGCTTCTGGGATTTTTAAACGCCTCAGTCTTACTGATGAAACAAGAACCATCTACCAATAAGAAATGTCTAGCCACCAGAAGGTTGGGCTCCAAGTGGGCTGTGTCAACACTGCGTTCTGACCCCAACCATTAAGTAGGAATACTTATAAGGCACGTTGGATAAAAACACTTGCTTGATATATGAATTAATATATATAAATATAATTATAAAACCAGAGTTCCAGATCTTTAATCGAATAGATTAAACGCACACTTCTGAGCACTTTACATTCATATCAATGCGTGATATACAATACATTATTTTCCCGATGTTTTTTTATAATCTGCATTCTGTAATTTGGCCAATAGATGGCAGTATGAGCCTGTCTCTTAGCAATCAGCATTCAGTTTAAAAAATGTATTTGCTTTTATTAAGCGTATTTATAACTCAAACCATGTTTTTTATTATATTGTGTTTTTAATTGTTTTATAAAAACAGTAATGAACTTGGGATTGTGTATTATTGTGAATAAAATGTTTAATTTATTTACAATAATAAAAAATGGGTAGTTCCAGTCCTTAAATCTGATTGGCTAAGCCGCTTATCTAGCCGTGACATTATTCACAATAACCCACACCTCTGACCACTTCACATTCGTATAAATACGTGATCTAAAATAGTTTTGCATAAACTGCATTCTGTAATTTGAAAATGTTTTACTTGCAGTCAGGGTTCATTTTAAATGAACGCAGGATTAGAGTCCCTCTGGGCGTAGTGTGTTACTGATGGTAGCCTTTGTTACTTTGGTCCCAGCTCTCTCGCTTGCGTGTCGTGTCGTGCTCAATACCACTTCCTTCCCGTGGTTTATTTACAATAATGCACGCCATCTCGTGCCTTATTGCTTTATCATGCCGCCCTCTTGTACCTTATTGCTTTGATAACCAAGAACAACCAAACAACAAGACGACACTTACCACAAATGGATTTAACAATCTGGATAACTTCCTCTTTCTAAAACACACAGTAAGAAATGACTAAAACTTCAGCAATATGTTATTCAGTATATAATTTAATGTATAATTGCCTAACACTTACATTAAGACCCGGTTCACCCTTTTTGCCCGGTCTACCCTAAAAATGCAGAAACGTTGACCCTGTGACATGCTAACCACTACTCTGGTATCCATACATTTGTTAATATATTACATCTTTTCAACTGTTCTTCCTCAGGCTTCTTACCAAAGATCCACTCTCGCCTGGTTCTCCTTGACCTCCCTTGTCTCCTTTTCGTCCCTGCTGCCCTGCAATTCCTCGGTCCCCCTTCAAAACAGTTCAAATTCAGTTCAGGTGGCATGAGGCAGGACAGACATCACAACAGGACGCCGCCTTACCTTCTGACCAGGTAAACCTGCACCTGGATGGCCTCGGGGTCCCACTAAACCCTGATATCCAACATCACCCTGGAGAATAGAAGGTGGGTACAGAGTACAGAATTTACATCACTGTAATAACATACGTTTAATAACACCATGTTCTCGTGCAGGATCTGTGATTCTTGAGAGCTTAGATTGCTGTATTTCAATAATGATGGCTTTCTGAACCTAGAGTTGAGCGAACATTATTACGTAGACGGACACTGAGTGGAAATTTCATTGTGTTATTTTCATCATAGGCAGACCATCGATCTTGACATTGACCAAGACCATTGGTTATCTCTTTCGATCTGGGGCCCAACGCAAGATCTCATTCCGTAGGGTCAAAACGATTGTGAGAATGGTGAGCAAAAATCCAAATACTACATGGACCTGATGAATGACCTGCAGAGAGCTGGGACCAAAGTAACAAAGGCTACCATCAGTAACAAACTATGCCCAAAGGGACTTCAATCCTGCTTAAGCTACTACATATCCTCTTTTTAATCCAGGACATGTCCAGGCCTGTCGGAATTTTGCCAGAGAGAATATGGGTGATCCAGAAGAGGATTGGGATGAAACCAAAATCCAAGTTTTTGGTAAAAAAAACTTGTTGTTTTTGGAGGAAGAAGAATGCTGAGTGGTTCCATAAAAAAAGCATTTCGAGGTCCTGGAGTGGCCTAGCCAATCTACAGACCTTATCCCTACTGAAAATTTGTGGAAAGAGTTAAAAAAAAGTGTTGCCCAGCGACAGCCCCAAAACATCACTGCTCTAGAGGAGAACTGCATGGAGGAATGGACCTGCTGAAGACTTACAGAAAACGTTTTACCAACAAAGGCTACGTTCCAAAGTATGGAGTTAAACTTTTATCTCCACCATAATATACAAATAAATTCTTCAAAAATCTTATAATATGATTTTCTGGATATTCCTGGATACATTGTCTTTCTTTACCTTAGGACCTTGGATGCCCTCTCCAGGCAGCCCCGGAGAGCCAGGTGGGCCGATTGGACCCCTAGAACCCTGCCAATGAAAACCAATTTAATTAAATATGAGAAATGACACCATTCTGATTAATGAGTAGATATATTTTTAAGAATGGTCTGAAAATGTGCCGACTACTTACTTTCGAACCTAACTGTCCAACCCCTGGAGGTCCCATTGGTCCAGGACGTCCTGGGGGGCCTAGATCTCCCTGGAACAAGAATACAGGAGAACACATAAGATGGCTATGCTACATACATGTCTGAATCACCACAAACTTTCACCTTCGGTCCAGGAAAGCCTTTTCCTTCGGCCCCAGTCTCACCAGTTAGTCCTGTGGTCCCTGGAAGCCCCTACACATCACAAGAGGACATCAACACAGCATACCGCTGCAGGACGTGGAGACTCTGCCATGCCTGACTGTTAGTCTCTCAGACTCCTCACTTAGAAAGCAAGAAAGCAGGAATATTTACCGGCGGCCCAACCACTTCATCTCCCTTTGGACCGGGTGGTCCCAAAAATCCAGGGGCTCCTCTTTCACCCTGAGCAAAAACAATAAGAACAATTAGCTGCACAGGAAAAACATATTCTTTATTTTAGTAGCTTTTGCAAATGGACGCGTGAAGAAGGCCAACAAAATATCATATAGAAAACGGTTTATGTCCGTAATTTAATGAATCTCTCTCTCTCTCTCTCTCTCACACACACATTATATAGGGTAAAAATGTGTATATTCAAACTTATACCAGTTCTACGCCAGGGTGGCAAGATATCGATAGATATATGTGCAGACGGCACTGAGACTTAATGGTTAGCATGTCCACCTGTCAGCACTGGAGATCCCGGTTCATGGATCCCGAGTTTCCATGTCCTCCCCGTGTCCGTGTGGGTTTCCTCCCACAGATCAAAAACATGGATTTAAGATGAATTACCTGCTCTAAATTGCCCTTACATAGTGTGTGAGTGTGTCCAGGGGGTATCGGCTCAGTGCCTGGAATGTTCTCCTCTTGATGAGCATGGAGAACCACCCCCCCACACACATCCCTAGTAGAAGATAATGGATAAAGATTTAGATAAACTTGCTGGTACCCGTTCTACGCCCGGGTGGTGAGCATTATTACTGACGCATTTATTGGTCACTCACTGATTTGCTAATTTGGCCAGCTAACTTTATTTAATTGCATCTTAATTTTAGTTTTCGGAAAGCAAAGGGGTGCTGCGGGATAGACCACATTTGCCATTGACGTCTTCCCCGCCTCTCTTCCTGTGCACCAATCGCTATAGAGATGACACACACCGAGTGACTAACCAATTTAATGTCTAATTTCTGTTACAGAAGTCTTAAAGGCTCCTGTAGGCGGGTGTAATTTGCAGGTGTCCCAATATTTTTGTCCATACAATGCAATCTCACGGTCGACCTAGTGTGTGTGATTATATACTGTACACATATAAACACACTTTCCAGCAGGGGTCACCCCAGCTTCTTATCCTTCTCCTCCCCCACCACCTCCATAAGTCTCCACTTTGACCTTCCTCTCCTCCTCATGGCCAATCGCCATCCTAACTGTTCATTGTATATATAGTATGAATCTAACCTTTGGTCCTGGTATCCCTCGTCCTGTTTCCCCAACAGGCCCGGAACCTCCAGGGGGTCCAGGATCCCCCTATTAAAGATAATTTAAGGGTTTTTGATTTTATTGTATGTTAATTGTATGCAGGTGTATCTGTATACTCAGGTATCCATTCATCATTACCTCACCTTATTACCTGGTATACCCCTTCCTGGTGGTCCAGGTGGTCCATTAGACCCTATAACCCCTTGTTGTCCCTGTTTAAGTAAAAGAGGGTGTAATAGTGATACATTGGAGATCATTCATTCACATTAGTACTATTTATGATATAAGTAGCTGAGGTTCTAAGTAGTAAGTGTTAGTATATGTACAGGGTGAGCCATAAGTATGGATACACCCTGATTAAATGAAAGTGGTTGTTGATATTACTTTACCGCTTGTGGCGGCCATTTTTTCAATGTGACACATTAAACACATAGAAAATTGTGTAAACGGTAAAGTAATATCCGCAACCACTTCCATTTTATCAGGGTGTATCCATAATTCTGGCCCACCTTGTAAGTAATATACGTGTGTGATACCTTTTCTCCACTCGGTCCTTTCGGTCCCATGAGCCCTGGCTGTCCTCTTGAACCTTTTTCTCCTTGTTGTCCCTTTAAGAAAATACGCACGTCCTCTTTTATTAATTGAAGTTCTAATTTGGTTGTCTCCTCCTTTTTGGTCTTCACACGTACCTTATTTCCCGGTAAACCTTTCCCAGGTGGTCCTTCCTGTCCCCTGACCCCAGGAAGGCCCACTTCACCCTGTATAGAGATAATAATATTCCATTTCATGCCCCATATGTTGAAATATTATTTACAAATTCCAACCTTCGTTCCCATTGGTCCAGCCTCTCCTGGAGCACCCGCCTCCCCTGGTGATCCTTGGAAACCAGGATCACCCTGTAGCAACAAAAAATGAAAATGTACAACTTGGAGTACTTTGGTATGTTCTCCATGGGACAGTGTGTTTTTTCGAAGATCTTTGTTTTCTTCTCGCAATCTGCTGTATACTCAGGATCAAGGTTTATTTTCTGATCATCATTTTTTAAAGAACTTGTGCGCTTGCCTTTGGTCCTGGCTCTCCAACACCCTTCAGTCCTGGCAGGCCCGGTTCTCCCGGAAAGCCCTGCTCTCCCTGAGAACAAGCAAAATCAGGGTGTTCAAAAAAAAAAAAAAAAAAACTGCTTCGGATTCGTTCTGAACTTTTTGTAAAAAGCCCCCACCTTATCACCAACGATGCCTATCCCTGCAATGCCTCTCAGTCCAGGTGGGCCCACAGGTCCCTGACTTCCCTAAATTTAAAGATCACGAGGATGATGAAATTTTGGAAGTTAGGTGTCTGTTGTGAATTCACAGTTTAATTTCTTTAACAAGTATTTTAATGAGAATTGAAAAAAGTAGTAAAAAAAAGTAGTAAACCTTTTCTCCCTGAATTCCCAATCCAGGAGCTCCGGTGGGACCAGGAGGCCCATTTTTTCCGCTGTTTCCCTGTAAATTAATACAAAATATCATTGGAATGTATATCAATGAAAATTGTGGATTAACATGATACCTTTTCACCCTTAATCCCGTATCCTGGAGGTCCTCTTGATCCTATCGTACCATTGTAGCCTTGATCACCCTGAAGAGAAACACAAACACTATTATTCTGTTAAATGACTCCATTCATGTGCAGTGCATCTGTCGTTGGGTAGTCCACCCATCAATCTGAGGGTTGATGGGTTAAACCCAAAAGTTACCAATGTGTGCATTGAGCAAAGCCCTAAACCCTTATTGCTTTTGAGGGGCAGCATCATTGATACTTGGATAAAAGTGTCGTACGCAATTAAATTATACTAAACTTTTACATGGCATCCGCAATCCTGACGTAGACATGGTCAAGATTGTGGACCTCAAGTTGCTTACTTTCGGTCCCGGTGGTCCCTCTCCTGTCAAGCCAGGAGTCCCGCGAGGTCCTGGAAGCCCCGGTGAACCCTTAATAAAGAAGTACAGCTGTCAGTGCACAGAATATTGTACATAACATGAGTGACATAAAAGCTGATTCACTGAAATAACTCAAACTATTTATAAATAGTTAATACCCACTTACAGGCTGGCCGTGTTCTCCTGCTCCGGCTAGACCCACAGGACCTGGCTGTCCCTGGTTCCCCTTTTCCCCCTAAGAAGATTACAGAAGGTACATTACTTTGGACTTGTTTGTGTAACTGGCACTTTATGAAGTTAAGCTGCTGATTTAGAGTCGTACCGAGAGCATGATTAGGGAACATTCACAAATCTTTGTCTTATAATTAAAGGAAATTAAACATGAAGTGGCATCCAAATCTTTTATATATCCCGAAGAAACATTTCGGATCTATCTACCTAACTTGTTCATTTTATTCTCAAAACTGAGAACCATTGCAACACGTGCGGGCATGTACGTCCTTCTTCGGATCCTGTGGAGGTTTACATACTCTTTACAAACCACCAAAAAGTGGCTCAAGATGTTCTAGTGATTGGTGGAGAGAGTGTATAGTGTTATTGTGGGTAGCGAAAACTGTTTTTTTTTTTTTGTGACGTGCAAGTTTTGTTTGGTGTTTTTAATTCTTTTCTACTTAGTTAAAGAAAGATTTTTATTTCTCAAAATAAAAAAAGAAGGAGCTCATACAATATTGTGTGAATTTAAAGGACAGTTACATAAAAAAAGGCAGTTAACCTTTGAGCCAGGGTACCCAATTGCAGTGTCCCCTTGAGGTCCAGCTGCTCCTGGAGGTCCACGGTCTCCCTAAACAGAAATCAGAATTCAGGATGAAATGCTTCATTTATATGGCACTGAAACCCAGAACCGTTTTGCTGTAAGGCAGAACGCTACACCATTGTGCTGCCCAATAGAATACAAAAGAATGTGAAAGACCACAAATGAAAAGCCAGCTACGAGAGACCAGGTTCGTAAAGCTTTAGTGTGAAGCACTGGGTCACACTATGGGTATAAAACATTTCAATATTTAATTGGACGAACATTAGATTTAATTACGGCAAACATTCCCACTCGCACATGACTATGACCTCAAGCCTCACATTTTGGAGAGCTTTATTATAAGTTTATTTCCCCCAGGCTCAGGTTCCTGAACAAATCTGAATACAAAAATGAAGGACTGGACTAAACATACACACACAAAGATGGATAAATTGCTGCTGATACGTTACATTGCACACTGTTTACAATCACAGTCAGTTGCTGCTAAAAGGTTATATATATATATATATTTGTACATTTATGGGTGAAACTGTTTACATTTATAACCTTGATTTGCCCCAACTGGCACTGAAACCCAGAACCTTTTTGTTGTGAGGCAGAACGACCACCCCATTGTGCCAACCAATAATAAAAGACCACGATGAAAGACGATGTTCGCAAAGCCCTAGTGTATATATCCATTCATCCTTTATCTTCTACTTATTCATCTACTAGGGTCATGGTGGGGTTTTCCCATACCCATCCAAGAGAGAACATCTGGACATCTACCCTGAACATCTGAACATCTACCCTGGATGGGTATGGGGGTATGGAGAACCCCCCCTCCCCACAACCCTCGTAGAGGATTAAGCAGAATGAATGAATGTATGTATTTTTGGATCATATATATAATTTTTTTTTTTTTTTTAAACATTTTGTTGATGATGACCACTATAACACAAGAATAAGACATGTGACGTTTAATAAGAACTTAAGTTTATGGCAAAAATGACTGAACATCCTGAAAGCACTTTTTGTTCAAATAACCAGACAACAATGCCGTATAGCACATAATGAATGTCTATTTCTGTCTCATTCTGAACTTCTCTTACTTTAGATCCTTCTTGGCCCTCGGGTCCTTGCTCTCCTGGTGGTCCCTGGTTACCCTGAAGAAAAAGGCAACAACAACAACGCAACTATACACACAAGTAAGTCATACTGCATGCAAGTTCCGAGCGTCTAAATCACATACAGTAGATTAACGGCCTAACACACTAACCACTGAGCAACCACTCCCTCTAGTTTATTAATCAAAATCCAATATGTTTACCTGACAATGATCTACAGACTTGTATTTGGGTAATAACTTACATTTACTCACAATATGGATTTATTATACCATTTCAAACCACTAGGGTTTTTTTTAATGTGTTAAACATGCCTACAGTCCCACGTTTCAGATTAACCAAGAGCCTCCGTTTACATACTCTGATACTCTGAAATATTATAGCAATAGTTACAGTTTCAGTAAAAGTGTGCAGAATGAATGAAAGGAAATATCCACTACCAGCCTAAACTGTGACACACACTCGCTCTTACACAAACCGCTTACTGTTTCTATCTGGTGCACACAGACTAGCATTGTGATGTTGCAATATGAAGCAGTTTTAAATGACTTATTTAATATTTCTGTAAATTGAAAATACAGCTATAACAATCCATTAATGATTACACAGTACAATAACCTTGTCATACCTGCACCCCTCTCAGTCCCCTCACTCCCGGAGGTCCCTCAAAGCCCTAAAACATACACATCTGAGTAATAGAAGTAAATATAGGATGGGGCTTTGATATGGCGTAAACAGATACTTTATCTCCTTTCAATCCAGGAGCTCCACATTCTCCTCTGTCCCCCTGTGAAAAGATATTGGAGGCAAAGGTTATAAATAATAGATAAACTGGACATTTATACTGTATATTAAATCAGATTTTATGGATAATATAATACCCATAATTTATATTTACATCTTATTCTGCCCAGATATGTATTTATACTCTGCATATCTATTACACTTTGCTTGCACTCTTTGGCAATTTGCACAATGCTACTTTTAACACTTCTGGTAGATGCTATCCATCCAACTTTTCATGGATGGTTGGATGGATGGTTGGATGGATGGATGGATGGCTGGTTGGTTTTCATCACCCAACCTCTTATTACCAACCAACCAACAATCCATCCATCCTACTAACCATCCATCCACCATCCAACCACTCATCCATCCATCCATTATCCAATCATCCATCTATTTATCCATCCAACCATCCACTATCCATTCAACCATCCATCCATCCACCATCCAACCAATTATCCAGCCATTGATCCACCATCCAACCAACCAACCAGCCATCCATCCATCCATCCATCCATCCAACCATCCATCCAACCATCCATCCAACCATCCATCCATCCATCCATCCATTATCCAATCATCCATCCATCAAATCCAACCATCCATCCATCCAACCATCCATCCAACCATCCATCCAACCATCCAACCATCCAACCACTCATCCATCCATCCGTCATACCAACCATCCATCCAATCATCCATCCATTTATCCATCCAACCATCCAACCAATTATCCATCCATCGATCCACCATCCAACCAATTAGCCATCCATTGATCCATTATCCAACCAATCATTCATCCATCGAACCATCCATCCATTTATTAATTGAACCATCCATCCAAACAACCATCCAGCCATCCTACCAACCATCCATCCTACCAACCATCCATTATCCAATCATCCATCCATCCATTTATCCATCTATCTATCCATCAACCAACCAACCAAGTGGTGTGTAATTTACCAAACTACAGACCACAGAATTTATTTCATTTAAAACAAAGTAGTGTCACTCACCTTGTCACCATTGTAGCCTGGACGTCCCTGTAAATTATGACAAATGCATATGTGCAAAAGAAAATCTGTAAGCGTAAAAGAACCCTATACATAAAGAATCTATAACGTGTACCTCAATTCCTTCAAGCCCTGACGGCCCTGGTGGTCCATATTCACCCTAAAGTAAATTTCCAAGTCCACTTAGGTTTACTATTTAAAACAACACCTAATAATGAATTATCTGTTATTAGATTAATGAAAGATAATACTGGTTCACCTTTACACCTTTTGGCCCAGACGGACCTTCGGGTCCCGGATCCCCTTTTTTCCCCTGGGATGAAACAAAAGCAAGGAAATTCCTCCAATTTTTCCAAAAAGACCATATACTATTTAAAACACAATCTCGTGACTCACAGGGCTTCCGGGAGGTCCTCTATCCCCCTTATCACACACACACGCTTGAGCCCTTGGACACTGCGGGATGAAATCAAAACCTGCTCAGTAAAATGATGAGTAAAACACATACTGGCCACTTTAATAGTTACAACGTCCTGTTTCTACATGGACTGACTAATCAGCTTTACTTACCACAGTATCGCTACTGCAGTGCTGAGAACCATCCATCACCCAAATTATACTGTTTATATGCGAAACAACAGACTGAAAGAGAAACAGGTGCCCCCCCACTGAGCCCTGGTTCTCCCAATGGTTCTTTCTTAAAAAAACACTGAAGACAGAAGACTGTAAAGCTGCTTTGTGGTCAATGTACTGCTGTAAAAAGTGCTATATAAATAAAATAACTTGAACTTGTGGGTTTCCAACGGGTTCTCCGGTTTCCTACCACATTCCAAAAACATGGAATCAAGGTACATTGACTGCTCTTAATTGCCCCATATAGTGCGTGAGTGAGTGTGTCCAGTGATGGATTGGCACCCTGTCCTGGGTGTATCTGCCCAGTGCCCGAGACGTTCTCCTCTGGATGGGCATGGGGAACCCCACCGTGACCCTCGTAGATGATTAAGTGGAAGATAATGAATGGATGGATGACTACAGTCTGCATTTATATGGAAAGTGAAGCTGATAACCGGCATGATCTGCATAAAAACAAGGCGGAGTACCGAATAAAGTGGCCAGTGAGTTTAAATTAAGTTTGACTTACTGCGTGAAAACACTTACATCGTTTTCAGCTACTTTTTTCTGTAAAAATAAGCACATGAGATGGAAATATATAGACGTTAGTAGCTTGTATTTGTTACCCATCACAATTAAGCAGATGAAGAGTAAGGCATCTGTACAAAAGTTTAATGCATTTACATTCCATTCCATTTACATTCTCATTTAGCAGACGCCTTTATCCAAAGTGACTTACAAATGAGAACAACACCAGTCAGCAGAGGCTTTTTCCCTGAAGACCCCTCAATCTAAAATCGGATATCCGTCTGCCTGACCGACATATCTGTTTGGATGAAGGCCCGTCATCTTAAATTTGGCAAAGACTGAGTTACTTATATCATCATGACCTGACCCTCCAAATTGACGGCTCCACAATCTCTCCAACTGACTCGCTCCGTAATCTGGGATTCTCAATTTACGATCATCTTAAACTCTCAGATCAGGTCAGTAAAACTGGACGTTCCTGCAGATGCATTCTGTAGAACATCAGGAACATCAGACCGTTCCTAACAGAACAGATTCAAAATCGATCTCTTTATCATTTGATTACTTGACTTGACTTTATGTCTGCCCTTGTCTCTGTTCTGGTAGTTTTTTTTGACCCTGTGGACATTAACGAAGGCTTATGATAAGTCTTATAAAGCTTTATAAATGTGTTAATAATGCATTCTAAATACCAGATTTAAGTGTTACCAGTGGTGGCTTAGTGGTTAGCACATTCGCCTCTCAGCGCTGAGGGTTCCCAGTTCGAATCCCGATCTGGGTGGAGTTTCATGTCCTCCCCGTGTCTGCATGGGTTTCCTCTGGGGTATCTGGTTTCCTCCCACATTCCAAAAACATGGATTCCAGGTAAATTTAATGCTCTAAATTGCCCCATATAATGTGTGTGTGGGTGTGTGTGTGTGTGTGAGAATGTGTGCCTAGTGATGG
>JAOUQT010303890.1:0-15735 GCA_025769995.1 Xyliphius kryptos | reverse complement strand
TGCCAGCTGTGGAAAGAAGGTTTGCTGTGTTTGTCAGCACAGTGTCCAGAGCATGGAGCAGATACCAGGAGACAGGCTTGAATGTGTCTTGAGAAATTTCCACTGAAGTTGAATCAGCCTGTCATTTGATTTTCCACTTTGATTTTAAGTATGATTCCAAATCCAGACCTCCAACACATTCCACTATCTACCAAATAAAGATTTCCAACCAAAATATTTTATTTATTGAGATCTAGGATGTGTTATTGTAGTTTTCACTTAATTTTTTTAAGCAGTGTAGTTAAAATGCCAAATCACTTATGAATTGCACAGATTTTTTTTCAGTTGCTGCCAAGTGATTGAAAGACATTTAATACTAATCTATACCACAAATCTCAGCTCAGACTTAAGCCCACTGCATTGCTGGCCCTCAATCATACATCACAACTGGATCACTTCTCACAACTTGGCTTTGGGTGTCTGCTCTAAGAGACTCTTCAAGTCCACCAAAGCACTTTCTAGAGCTTGGGCTAGTTGTGTGGCGTTTGTGTCTGCACAGCTACTGAAGGCAGAGACGGCAAAGTTGATGTGCTTCTCCATTGGGTTGTAACAAACGCCATAGCCATCTGGTACCACTGGTCCAAAACACATAACACAGTCTGTCTTGGCTGGAACCTGAATGAAGGGTAATTAACAGTGTATGACTGAGAAGAAAAAACAGCACTCAAAGCCTTATTACAGCTTATGGCTCCTTAGAGCAGGCATTAAAAACAGGTTTATTTTAATGGTACCTGACTAGTTGAAAGCTTGTAGTGATTAGCTACAGCATATGATGCATCTCTAAAGACATCTGGAAGCGCAGGTAAGTCCACCATTGCCTGCAGCTTTAAGCCAAGTAAATGCCTGTCGATGGCTTGACCACGGATAGCCTACATGAACACAATTTTATTTTTGTTTTATGCCAACTTGTTGACCCAAATGCCTTATAGCCATTTACATCAGTGAAAGATTCAAGCTTAAAAAACAGGTGAGTAAGCAAAACCAGTACCTGAATACCAAAAACCGGTTTATAGTGATATAGTAGTACTGGTTTTAATCAGAATTAAACACAAAATTTTATCAAAGTATAACTCCATAGCAGAGTATATCATAGTAAGACATAAAAAAGCAAGACTTTAACAGCAGATTTTTAAAATCTTTTAAAAGCTGACATGCATTCCACAATCTTAAATCCACAATCGCTTACCATGTCTGTGTATGATCTGTGTGCCTTAACTGCCTTCTCCAACAAGCTCGCTTTCTCCGTATTCTGTCAGAATTGCAGTTTGACTGGTTATTATCTTAAAATACAACATAAATACAATATAAAATATAATGGTGACAGTCCCAGTCCACTGCAGGGCAGGCACCTTTATAAACGAACAAATATGGACATAAATACACAGCAATTATAGATCACCAATTTACCCACTTAACATCTTGGACAATGTGAGGAAAGTCAGTCAGGTATGGAAAGAGCAGGCAAACTCCACACAAAGAAAACATTGTGTTTTTCCTGAAGTTTCAATGCACTAGCCACTAATCAGTGTGCCACACTACCACTCTAGATGAGTGTTCACTTGAACCAAAAACATTTTTCTTACACTGGTACCAAAACATCTGCAACAAGCTATTGAAAACTAGTTGGTAATACAGCTAAACATGCACCTCTTGGTCATTGTGTTGCGATAATTTATTTATTACCACAGGTGTGTATAAATAAAGCACCTAGCCATACATTTTGGACAACTGTATGCATCCAACTCTGAGGGAAATTTGGAAAACACACTTTTGCATGTTTTATGACCGGTTCCCAGTGTACGAAGTAAGGTCTATAAACCCAGGACTAGGTGAGATTATGTGCCCCAACCATTAATCATTCATCCATTATCTTCCGCTTATTCCTCTACTGTTCCTCTACTGGGGCCGCGTTGGGGCTCCCCACGCCCATCCAGGGGAAAACATATCGGGCGCTGGGCAGATACACCTAGGACAGAGCACCAATCTATTACTGGGAAGTGGGGAGAACATGGAAACTCCATGTGAGTCAAGATCACATACTTTATAAAAAGTAATTAGGAAATGAACTTTCATAGAGTTGTGGAAAGCTTACCCAAGAAAGTTAGTTATTTTTTGCTGTAAACGCCCAATTAGAATAGGATTTATAAAATTGGAAGTTTCGGTCCTTAAATCTGATTGCCTGAGCTATTTGTCCAGCTGTAACATTATCGACAATAATAAACACCTCTGATCACTTCACATTCCTATTACTGCGTTTTTTAAACCTGTTACTAAGGGATCAGTGTTCATTTAAAAAAAAAAGCAGCTTGATAGATATGACAAGGGGCAAATTGTGACTAGACCACTGGATCATAACATCTCTAAACCTGCAGCTCCTGAGGGGTGTCCTGGTCTGCAGTGATCAGTATCTATACAAAGTGGTCCAAGAAAGGAACCGTAAACTGGTGATAGGGTAATAATGGCTGGTCAAGCCTCATTGATGCAGCGTCCACCACCAAAAATATGCATTCAAGCACCAGAACTGGATTACAGAGTAATGAATGAAAGTGGTCTGATTCATAAAATTTTTCTTTTCTTTTCCCTAAATGAGTTTCCATTCCAAGGAGGCTCCAACTACAACTTTTTTAAAAATCTACTGCTAACAGCTTTGTACCAGATACCACAGGACACCTTTAGGGGTATGTGGAGTCCATAATCGCCATGGATCAGGGCTGTTTTGGCAATAAAAGGGGACAAACACAATATTGAAACGGTGGTCATGTTACGCGTGGTCGGCGTACTGCTGCAGATGTTAAACCTAAAACTTTATATTTTTAAACAAATCTCAAACGTATATAAGCAAAGAACACTAAATTATTAGCATGGTCATGTCTTGAAAAAAACATGAGCAAATCTATTTACCGCTTTGATAGGATCATCCATTGCACGAACAAAGTTAGCAGAGTCGATGGATGCTGAACGGATAGTGTCAGTTCGGCCCAGTTTGAACATTCTCAGAGAGGCACTCTCATATGTTGCACAGCAATGTTTGTACAGCCTGACAAATAAACAATAATAACAATAATACAATAATATTCAGATATATAGAGCAGCTTTAATTCATGTGACTATTTACAAATGTAATAAATTACTTTTAGTTTTTTTCAACAGAAATGTTATGCTTAAAATTTAATATAATAAATAAAGTTACTCAATAGACAACACCTGTAGTACCTGTAGTAAGCTAATTGCAGAGCAATCTGAATAAATGCATCAGGGCTCATCTTAAAAGACTTTGGTACATTTTTACCAAAGTGAGAAAACACAGTCACCTTCACATCCAAGTCATTTACCATTCTGTGAAAATACAAAAGACAAATGCATGAGTTGATAATCTCTAACATTAAGAGAGGAAAAACATAGCACACTTATTATTTAAAAAAAAAGATCAGTATCTTATAATTATTTTTTTTTCATTTCAATGAATTAATTCTTTAAATTAATTAAAAAGTTAATAGCAATATATTTTCTAAAACACTGTAGTGGAAAAAATTTCTAAAGGACTGATTTGGGTGAGGCATGCTTCATAGCTATATGATTGGCAGCTTTATACTGACAAACAGAAATTATGATTTAATACAATTTAAACATTTATAAACATTACTTTAGAAACCCATAAGTCACAGATTTGCCTTAAGTGGCTTTGTTTTAATTTAAAGTATTATATTTTAGCTGTATTACCTAAATTTAAATTACCTTGTCTAAGCTTTCATAAAAATTGACAACATTTTGTAAAATAATGCCAACTAGCTAGTAATATTTATGCTGTAAACCATAAGACCCACATTTTCTTAGCAACCCTCTTTCATAGAATACAAACCAAACAAATG
Organism: Xyliphius kryptos; assembly: GCA_025769995.1. Classification (NCBI taxonomy): domain Eukaryota; kingdom Metazoa; phylum Chordata; class Actinopteri; order Siluriformes; family Aspredinidae; genus Xyliphius; species Xyliphius kryptos. The sequence goes on along the minus strand of JAOUQT010303890.1, from coordinate 11,827 downwards.
TATTTAAAATTTGTTTTTCCTTTTAAATCAATCCAGTTAATTAAATTTTAGAGACTCCAAAATACCAAAAGAATTTGAGAAAGAATAAATGTAGTGTTTAATACTAAAAATAAGAGAAATATGAAATGACATATACAGTATTTTATATTATTAATATTAACAATAAATTTGGCATCTTCACTCTCTGTTTTGTAAGCCCATCAACATTAGCTTTATCGTTTCCTTTTTTTCAACAATGGAATTTATTGTGGACGGCGAGTTTCTGTACATGTAGCTGATTTCAGCGATCTAAATGCCATTGTCGTATTTATTTTATAATTTCTGTTTTTTTTAACTCAATTGTTTTTCTGCTCTTTTTCTTTGATTAGCTTCTGGATCTGGAATTGTTTTTTGGTTTCAATATGGAGATAAAGGTAAAGCCTAAATTTCTTAAGGGAAATTGGAAATTTAATGGGGCAATGAGACTTGTCGACGTCATGTGATCACGGCGATTAAATCTGAAACAACATCCGAAAACAGAGACGCCGTTTTCTCGGAAAAAATCAACAAACACCAAATCCAGTGAAGTCCGAAGTCATTTAAACCGCTAAAAGTTTTTTTGATTTATATAAATTAATGATAGAGTATATATTTGGTCACAAATGGCAAATGTAAAAACTAAACAGTAGTTGCTTACATATTTATATGTTTCTTTGCATCCTCGATGTCCCGCTTAATCTCTGGTGTGATGTTGAAGTGCAGTTTCTGAGGCATGGACAGTGTAACCATAGAGGTACAAACCATCTCAGACGTTCTTCTAATAGAGAAGTTCAAATACAACTTAAATCTAAAAGTGTCTTTGAAATACGCTTACAGAAAGGTTCTGGTAAATTCTGTTACTTACGCATACTCCACTGCATGATCAATTAGTGCCACTATGGGTGGACCTTCTGCAGGGGCGTGTTCATAGATTACACCACACGTCCCATCCTCGCCAATGATTACCTAAACAGAAAAAAACATTTTTCCATTTTAAAATTTCATTTAATTGCACCACTATATAGTTACCCCACACGAATTGTATAAAACAAACTGAACATAAGGTCTAAAATGTATACCAACTACACTTTATTGCATTTAATGTGCATTGTCTCAAATTTATTCTGTGTATCAAGAACAACAGACGAATTGTTTTTTTGACTAGGTAGAAAACTCATCCTCTCCCAGCTCAACATCTCCAATGTGTTACTTACAACAAAATCCAAAACTGATCCAAATATTTATTTGATATAAACATCATTTAACCATATCGGATATGCTAACATGCTTAATATGGAATTAGCTTTTTTTATTTGTATTTTTGCCTTATTATTAGACAAAAAAGACTTAATTGAAACCATTCTAAATGCTGTATACACTGAAAAGGTATAAAGGTCGAAAACTTGAGTGGAAAAGTGAAGTGAAATTTTGGGGATTTGCCACCTCAAAGTAGACAGATGCACATAATTTTAATCAAGCTTTATTTTTTGTAAACAATAAATTTATATATTTACATTTACCACAAGGACTTGCCTTTACTGTTGAAACAATAAATTTCAAATGTGTTATTTAATTTTCCACCATAAAATAAGACTCAGATCAATTAAAAAGCTTCCTAAATGTTGGCATTTAACGAGTAGCCTATTTAACATTTGTGTATTGAAGGCTGTTTTAACCTGAAGCGTTTTGTCGAACCAGCGGTTGCCGCTGTTCCACTGGCTGCCTCCTCCATGTAGCATCTGCACAGCAGCTTGTGTGTAGTACATCTCATCTGAGACCTTGGACATCGACGCGTCCAGACACATAGTAAAGATGCTCTTCTGAATAACTTGTACTGCCTTTTTATTGGCTTTGTCTGAAAATAAAATGCTTTATTAATAAGATCTGATTGATTAAACCACAGGTGGACGTCAAGTACAGCTGTAAAAGGATCCACAGGGCAGCATTTCTGTTTTTGTTGACTTCGGAAATCAACAAATTGGTAATTACAGATTTTTCTTGCCAAAAATACATCTCTGTTTGTGACGGTTGCTTTGGATTTAATGGCCGTTATCACATGATTTGGACAAGTTTTATTGTAACCACCATTAAGTTGCCCTTGGTTTGTCATTTGTAACTCGCTTACGAGAAAAGCGTATGCTTAAGTGAAAGTGAAATTAATGCTTTACTTTCAGCTCCATTAAAGGAACCAAACAAAGTTTACAGTCCAGCAGCCCATCAAAGAAAAAGAACATGATCATCCCACACTATTTCCCAATTTCTTGAAATCACACAGTGAGGTAAAGGGATATATTCATAAAATTAGGCCCTCCACATATTCACTTGATCCTTTTCCAACATCATTAATAAGCAAACATCTCCGTTATAAACCCACTCGATAGCGAACTGGTCAAATCCTCCCAGTCCTTAAAACTGCCCTTATTTGTCCATATTTTAAAAATGTAGCACTTTCAGGTTTCCTTAAAATATAAAGGGCATTATAAAAAAAAATATTATTATTTCTAAGATGCACAATAGCACAATGTTCCATTTAACTCTGACCTTTAATTAGGTTAATATAGGCTTTGGCCCAGCTGTTGCGGTGGTTGGAGGTGAGAATGCCAATCGGTTCAGAGTTGGTCTGCAAAGATGAGTCACAAATCCTTTCCAACTGAAGATAGAGCTGATCCACAGTCAGTGGTGTGCCATCATGGTTATACACATCCAAAACAAAAAACTAGAACAAACAAAAAAATATTAAATTTCTACAGAGAACAGTTTGGTAAAACTGTATGAGTTTTGTTTTCAAAATATTGCAGTATTTGACAGGCTTTTAAAAACGGCTGAGCAATTTTATTTCAATTCATAAAATAGTTTTAATTAAAACAGGTATTTGGAAGGCACGCGACGAACAAACTTTCATAAAATTCAAAAAGTGAAGGAACATGGCTGTTTGGTACTACGACAAATCCGTATCAAAGTTTTAATTAAAATATAATATGCAAAAAGGTAAGGTAAACTTTAAATTAAAAAAAATATATTGTTTCACTCATACGTGCAAAATAAATATTATAATGTAATTTCATTAACTTTTGATGTGTGGAAAATAATATTATATAAACATTTTAATGCTTCATAAATAGCTTTATTTAAATTCAAATGTTTGTCCTAATGTTTCATGTGATAATACCGTATATCAGAATAATTAAAATTATGTGATAATAATAATAAAAAACATTAGTATTCTTAAGGACTTGATTCAATGTGCAAAAGACTCAAGAACAAAGCCATGCTGCTGGTATATCAAGCTCGACACACACAGGAAAAGAAGTACAAAAATATATAAAAGAACTCAAGACTCAATTCAAAAGTTTAAGTTAAAGCTTAAACCTGCATACATTAGTGAAACATTCAATTTTATATTATTTAATTTTATTATTGATTTAAAAATGAAAACCTCTTTTTGAGGTCAAACCCACTCGAACCATCGCAGCATAACATGTTAACTATTATTGTAAAGCTCTGATTTTTTAACAGAAGTATAGAAACCTTACTTTAACTTTAAAATTTGCTTGCAGTCTGATTTGATAAAAAAAATGTACTTATTACACTTGGTACAAAATAGTGATCATTATTGCTGACCTGGTGTTTGTGTATTACAGTGATGTGCGTAGGAGGCCTTTTGCTCAAAGCATAATTCACCACTGAGTCCTGCTGGGTCCCTGGTATCCGACAGGATGACAGAACCTGGTAGTACTGATTCATACACAGCGGTTTCCCACCAAGATATTCCACAGGTAAAGTTTCACTGAAAAAAACAGCGAACTGATCTGGGTTATCCAAGGCCAGTAATATGTTAAAGTGGTGCCTCTGACAAAGCACACTCCTTATTAAATTTGATTTTAAAACACTAAAACACTACAGTGACACTCACTTGTCGATCATGGTCTTGAAATTCAAAACTCCAGCAATTAATTTAGCAGCATATCTATAAACAAAATATTAAAGCATGTAATCACTTAAAATCAATTACTTTCTTGTGAGTCATTCAACATTCTCCACATAATATTATAATAGCAGTGACAATAGTAACAGTGAATAATGAACAACTTAAAATTTTATCTCTAAAATGTATGTATTGGAACAGCATTATTATTACAGCTAAATCTCAACCTATTTTCTGACAAGTTATTTGATAAAACAGCATTTATCACTTTCTAAATAGTGCCTTCAGCACACTGGGTTACTGTGTACAAAGGTCACCACTCTTGTTAAATGTCTTTTGACACACCAAACCACTAACTAAACCAGAAAGTGAGTCAAACAAGACAACCCTATTTCTGTTTCTACTTAATTGAATGTTTGAATTATTCTCTTCCCCAAAGATAAACACAAACTTCAAATTAAAGTAAATAACTTTTTGCAGAGTTATCAGCATCAGCTAACCTTATTTGACCTTGTTGGTCACTGAATTCTAAGCGAGGAAGAACAACACCTGGACTTGAATGGACAACTACTGGCATCCGATAATCCAGATATGCAACTTTTAACCACCATTCTGAAAGCTGAAAAAAAAAGAAAAACATTCAGAAAAGATGGACAAGGGGGTTGGATTCATGCAAACAGTTCTCATATTGCTGCTCTTGAGAATGAAAACCAGCCAAAACATATGCATAGACATTTTATATCTAAACCATGGATCCTTATTTTATGTCGAGTCATAAAAGAAAAAAAATTCGATTACAAGTGAGACTCCAGTTTACGTTGTTTCCAATTATGATTGGCGAAGCTATTTCTCCAGCCGTGACATTATTGACAATAATGAAAAACTCTGACCACCTCACATTCATATCAATGCGTAAAGTACAATTCAGACCACAGCTGCCCTCCTCTTCGGCCAAGACATCTGTATATGTCTACATACCAAAACCAACTATTTTCCTGACGTTTAATAGAAACTGCGTTCTGTAATTTGGCCACCAGATCACAGCTTTCAATTTTAAGAAAAAAAAAATCGGAAACCTGCCACTCGGCAATCAGCATTCACTTTAAAGGCCGTTTTTTTTGTTTAGTTTTTTTGTTTTGTTTATAGCATGTTTTAAATAATTTTATCAAATCAATAAGGCATTTGCACAACCTCACAAATTCAGTGATGTGAAAAAGTGTTTGCCCCTTCCTCATTTCCTGTTTTTTTGCATATTTGTCACACAAGTTTTTTGGAACATTAAACCAATTTAAATAGTAGTCAAAGACAACACAAGTAAACACAAAATGCAATTCGTAAATGAAGCTGTTTATTATTAAGAGAGAAAAAAAATCAATCATATCAAAAATCGACAAATCACCCACAGATCATCACACTACAACCACCATATTTTACTGTTGGTATAATGTTCTTTTCCTAAAATGCAGTTTGTTTTACACCAGATGTAAATGGTACACACACCTTCCCAAGAGTTCAACTTCGGTCTGTCTCATCGGTCCACAGAATGTTTTTCCAAAAGTCTTGGGGATCACCAAGATGTGTTTTGAAAAAATTGAGATGAGCTTTAATGTTCTTTTTGCTCAGCAGTTGTTTTCTTCTTTGAACTCTGCCACAAAGACCATTTTTGCCCAGTCTCTATTTGATGGAGGCATTAACTGACCGTAACTGAGGCAAGTGAGGCCTGCAGTTCTGTGGACATTGTTGTGGGGTCTTTTGTGACCTCATGGAGGAGTCGTCGTTGTGCTCTTGCGGCAATTTTGGGCGACTGGCCACTCCTGGGAAGGTTTACCACTGTTCCATGTCTTCGCCAATTGTGGATTATGGCTCTCACTCTGGATCTCTTGATTCTCAAAGCTCTGTAAATGGCTTTATAAGCTTTTCTAGACTGATGGATCTAAATTACTTTCGCTCAATTGTTCTTGAATTTCTTTGTATCTCGGCATGGTGTGTAGCTTTTAATGGACTTTACTTTGTCAGTCAGGTCCTATATAAGTCAAGGACAGGTGTGGCAATAATCAGGCCTGGGTGTGGCTAGAGACCATGTCCTCAGGTGTGATAAACCATAGTTAGTGTATGTTTTAACAAGGGGGGAGACAATCACTTTTTCACACAAGGCCATAAAGGTTTGAATCTTTTTTCTCCCTTAATAATAAACACCTTCATTTACAAATTGCATTTTGTATTTTTATTTGTGTTGTCTTGACTACTATTTAAATTGGGTTCCCAAAACACTCAAGTGTGACAAACATGCAAAAGAACAGGCAATAAGGAAGAGGGCAAAAACTCTTACACCACTGTAAGTTCCTTATTGCTTTGATATACCATTATATACACTAAAACCCTAAACACTAAAATAACACACCCTAGATTTCACTGAATAAAACATTTAAGTTGAAAATCTTGATATAGTAGATAGTGGAATGAGTTGAGAACAAAATAACATAAAAATGATCAGGTAAATCAAAATGATTATCCCATGGAGGTCTGTATTTGGAATCATACTCAAAATCAAAGTGGAAAATCAAATGGCAGTCTGATCCAACTTCAGTAGAAATTCCTCACGACAAGTTAAAATGAGGCTTAGTTGTGTGTGTGTGTGGCTCCTCGTGCTTCTATGACCTCCCTACAACGTCTTGGCATGCTCCTGATGAGGCGGTGGATCTTCTCTCCTTTGGCCCCTTTTATGTCTCCTGGTGTACTGGCCTGTCTCCTGGTATCTATTCCATGCTTTGGACATTGTGCTGACAGACACAGCAAACCTTCTTGCTACAGCTCATATTGATGTGCCATCCATTATAAGCTGCACTACCCAAGCAACTTTTCTGGGTTGTAGACACCGCCTTATGCTACCTCTATGGTGAGAAAACTGACAAAATGTAAAAGTGACAAAAACATCAGCCAGAAAGGATGAGACCAGAGTAAAGCACCTGCATAAGCACTCCTTTATTTGGGTTGTCTTGCTACGTGCCTCTCATTTTTATCAGTTGTCTGTTTCATTTGCGGAACAGCAAGTAAAATTGATCAGTGTTGCTTCCTAACTGGACAGGCTGATTTCACAGAAGTGGTTTACTTGGAGTTACATTATGTTGTTTAAGTGTTCCCTTTATTTTTTTATCAGTGTACGTACGCACGTACGCACGCACACACGCACACACGCACACACACACACACACACACACACGCACACGCACAGTGGCTCCCACAGATCACTGACACACACTAATCTCCGTAAAGTCATTACTGCATGAGAGACACCTGTCCCAAATGATCACCTGTATAAAAGACCTCCTGCCAACAGACTCAGTGACACCAACATCTCCACCATGGGCAAGACTAAAGAGCTGACTAAAGATGTCAGGGACAAAATTGTTCACCTACACAAGGCTGGAATGGGCTACAAAAACATAAGTAAGAAGCTGGATGAGAAGGTGTTAGTACAATTATTCGGAAGTGGAAGCACTACAACATTACTGTCAATCAACCTAAGCCTGGAGCTCCATGCAAAACATCATCCCCAGGACTCTCATTGATCATGAAAAAAAATAGCAAATAACTGCACTGGAGGGGGTGATTAATAGGCAGCTGGGACTAGTCTCCAAAAAACATTAAGGCTTGTCATACATGCAACTTGTGATTTGCTACGTTAACTTAATAAGCGGTGGCACGGTGGCTTTGTATTAAGCACATTTGCCCCTCAGCGCTGGGGATCCAGGTTTGAATCCCAATCTGTGTGAAGTTTCCATGTCTGTGTGGGTTTTCAAAAAAACCCAAGTCCAAAAACATAGATTCAGGGTGAACTGGCTGCTCTACATTGCCCTTATATAGTCTGTGTAAGTGTGTGAGTGAGAGGCCAGCAATTGGCTGCGATCGATGGGTCACTTTTATTAATCACAGGGATATTTCTGTATTGCAGCAGCCAATGCAGTTACAGTGAATACAACTAAATAAGAATTACAGGAATAATACTGAACTATAAAACACATTGTACAGTATATGTATGGTATTAAATACTGCAATTATACTATAAACCTAGAACAACAAAAATAAATAGAATATACATAAGAGAAAATAATAATAATTTTGCAATGAACATAAATTAATAAAGGTGGGTCATGTAAACAAACAAAGTGGTGCTTACTGTTTAATACTAATTATTTGAGATAAGTGGTAAGACGTGATTCATATAGTCTAGTGGAATAAACGAAAGCACATGTATTAGCAAACAGTAATGTCTCTGCATAGTGGCGAGGCATTGTACAGTGTTGTACTGTACAATGAGCTGAATGAGTCTGTTACTGAATGAGTGCCGCTGTGGGACCAGCAGGTTGTGGAGGGAGTATGATGTGTTCATAATAGCAGAGTTTATTGAGTGCTCTCCTTTTCTCAAAACCACCCACAAAGCTGTTCACAAGGTCCCTGTATTCCAATTCCAGTCAATCCCTATGCACCCATTGACACCCAATGACAACTTTTGAATGTGGCAGCACATACTGGGGCCTACCAGACAGGTAGTCCATGACCCAGGTAATTGTTGACTTAACAGCTCAACATTCAGCATTCCATTTGCAGATTATAAATTGCCCTCATACAGTCTGTGTGTGTGTGTGTGTGTGTGTGGCCAGTGATAGATTGGGTGTATCTGCCCGATGCCCGAAACGTTCTCCTCTGGATGGCTATTGGGAAACCTGTGATCCTAAATGAAGATTAAATGGAAGATAATATAAATAAAAGTTAATTAGCTTACCCAGTTCTCCTGTTTGCTTGCACGCTGCTCTAGTGCTTTCTGTAGTGTTTCACCCGCTCCTCCAGGCAGCTGAAACTCCTTTACCAGCTGACGTGTATGTTTCAACTCTTCAGCATCCACAATGGGCTCAAGAGCAGACAGGTAGCGATCACAAGTCTGTTTTAAAGGTGGCACAGGCAGTTTAGGCAAAGACTCCTGATGGGCTAAGTAACGACCAGGGATTCGTGTCAAACACACTGGCTTTACCAGGCAGGACGGGTTCGGCATGCCGGTCTTGGTCTATGAAAAAAGTGTTTAAAAAAACATATAAAAAAAACAGGGCTTCCAGAGAAACCTCCCAACTCCACACACAAAAACATGGTTATGTACATTATGAATACTTTATAAAGCTACATGAATGTGTTTATAATGCATCATGAATTCTGGATTCTCAGAAAGTGTTATCAAAAAAACACGAAAATATTGAATTCTCAGTCCTTTCTCTAACACTGGCATCATTAAACATGAGCAAAATTAATTTTAAGGTTTGTATAGTTTGTATAATAAATATGGTAATGAAAAGAGATAAGTCTAGGAATACTAGACAGTAAATAGTGTTACTGTTTGACCACACAGATGGAGCAGATGCCAAAGCTAAAGAGAAACATTATAAACACATATTTTGCTTTGTATATCAGGACATTCACATGTCCTCCCTGGACCTGACTGTTTCCTTCTTGTTGATAGGCAAGTACAGCGAGTGAAATAAGTATTGAACACGTCGCCATTTTTCTCAGTAAATATATTTCTAGAGGTGCTATTGACATGACATTTTCACCAGATGTCGGTAACAACCCAAGTAATCCATACATACAAAGAAATCAGACCATAGATGTCCAAAAATTAAATTATGTGAAATTATGTGGAATGGCACAGGGAAAAAGTATTGAACATGTGAAGAAAGGGCGGTGTAAAAAGACATGGAAAGCCAAGACATAAGCTGAACTATCTCAGTAATTAGAGAGAAACCCTGCCCCTTGTCAGTGCTAATTAATATAGGCTGGTTCAGTCCCAAATGATGAAATATATTTACTGAGAAAAATGGTGACGTGTTCAATACTTGTTTCACCCGCTGTATATTTAAATTGCGTTTTATTTAAAAGTTTTATTTAATTTTCTATTAACACACTTTATAATGACTGCTTTTGTTTAAAATGCAATCAGTTCATTCAATGTAGGTCTTTTTGAGGTTTATTTTAAATAATTCATCAATTTAGAGTGGCACGGTGGCTGAGTGTTTAGCATGTTTAGCCGCACTGGAAAACCCCGGTTCAAATCCAACTCTGGGTGGAGTTTTCATGTTCTCCCTTTGTCTACGTGGGCTTATTTCAGGTTTTTTGGTTTTCTCCCACATCCAAAAACATGGATTCATGGTAAATTGACTGCTCTAAATTCCCCCATATTGTCTGTGTGTGCCCAGCAATATATTGGCACCCTGTCCTGAGTGTATTTGCCCAGAGCCTGAAACTTTTTCCCCAGGGGAACTTCCCTGCAACCCTAGAGTAGGATTAAGCAGAAAATAATGAGCAAATGAGCAAACAAATATTCAGTTCACATTTAAAACAATAAATATTGAAATATCCCTTATGTCTCTTATTTTCATTTTAGAAAGGTGGCAACCCTATCTGTGACCCGCCCAGAACCTGTCACCTTCTAGTTGGGAATCGTTGCTGTAGTCCAAAACCCATTGGACTACTGTCTGTATTTGTAAACCTACAAAGTAGAGTAAGTGGGATTGATAACATGAATTAAAAAGATAGCGTGTAGATTAAATGTTTCCTGGTTTAAATACAGATGCTAACTTCACGTGACTATGGTCTTAAGCTCTGTTCTAAAACCTAGTCTCTCCTTCAACTACACACACACACACACACACACACGCAGAGGCAATTAGTGTCAGCTACGTACATGTGAGGAAAGTGAATCTGCCCTTAATAACATCCCATTGATAGAATTTAAATTGGATGTTAAATAACCATTATCGCGCTTGATTGCCTGGCAAGGCATGAAAAGGGAAAAGGCTTACTTCAGGTGTCTCTTTCTCTCATATATGTGAAATTGGTGTCAGATTGAATTAAAGTATGAACAATTATTGGGAATCTGGAGAGACTTTGGTCGAAAATGTGAGTGGATGCATGAGTGTGTACATTCAAAGTGAAAACTGGGTAAAAGGTGGTTAAAATTTAGGTCACTGAAGTTTTTCTGTTAAGATTATGATTCAATGGGTTTAGTAGGTTAGGTTGCTTTATATAACCTGGTTGTATGACCAAGCACACGACACACACACACACACACACACACACACACACACACACACACACACACACACACACACACACAGAGAGAGAGAGTACATGTATTTTAATCCATTTTTTATTTCTTTCTGTAGTTCCTTGATAGTGTACAGTAATGAATCATTTTGTTCAGGTCTGTTTAATCTAGTGGGTCGAAACACATTTTGCTAAAGAAGATTAATTTTACACAAATCAATCCATCTATTTATTATCATCCCATTAATCCTATGTTAGGGTTGGAATCTGGAAACCTGTTACTCAGCAATTATTTTTAAAATCGGACGAGATTACAATGCAAACGACCAGTTTATTAGATTCTTTTGCTTTTATTAAATGTCACCAATAAGCAATAAGGCACTCAAGATTGTGCATTATTGTAAATAAAACATGGGAAAAATTTGTAACGGCACTTTGCTTCACGTCGTGCCTAATAGCATCCGTGATTTATTCAGTGCACTATTTGAAACATTTAAACTTCTCAGTAACAATCAGAATAATGCAGCAACCAAATAATACCTGCTCCGTGGTGGTACTATTGTGGTATTGTCCTGACCATTAAAACAGAGTAAAGGGAACTAACAGAGTATGTACAAACAGATGGACTACAGCGTGTAACTACAAAGTAGTGATGCTGCCTGGCTGCTCAAGGAGGATGAGTCCCCCACTGAGCCTTGGTCCTCCCAAGGTTTCCTCCTAAAATAACATCATTACAGGGAGTTTTTTCTTGCCACTGTTGCTTCGGCTTGCTCTTTGGGGGTTTAGGCTTTG